>ML269105.1:15386-62377 GCA_005239495.1 Nicotiana undulata
GGGTAGGGGTGTTTTAGTGGGAATAAGAGGTGGGGGTTAGGGTTGGGTAAATAAGAAATAAGAAAAAATTAAAATCAAAATAAAAAAAAATAAAAATTTAAACTAACTAACACAAACCTGCCCGGCGACCTAACAAGAGCGGACGTAGCGCGGGCATAGCGCGGCCGCACTTGTGAGGCAGACTGCTAGATGATTACGCGGCCACTAGCATGGTCATAGCGCGACTGCGCTAGTTGGAGGCAGAAAACATCATGATTAGCGCGACCCCGCTACTTCCAGGCAGAATGATTCTTGATCTGCGCAGTCCAAGCGTGGGCACAAGCGCGGTCGTGCTACTTGGACCTCGAAATTTTGCACTTCTTCTTCTACCTTTTCCCTCAGTGTTGCCGTATTTCTTCCTTGCCTAAGCACACCTGCATATGTTAGTACCTACAAAATTCCAAATCACTATTCTACTACACTAAAATCACTGCATGTTGGGTTGCCTCCCAACTAGCGCCTTATTTAATGTCGTGGCACGATAATTACAACAAGTCAATAGGTTGCCTCCCATGCAGCACCTGATTTAACGTCGTGACACGACGCATATTAGTGCATTTAAGGCTCGCTCAACCTCTGAGGTTCAGTCAGATGTATCACGGACACTTCCTTGGTTTAATCCATGCCCACATACAGTTTTAGTCTGTGCCCGTTGACTCTATATTTCTGAAGCAATCTTTATGTCATCTGCAGGGAGCACTTCGACCACACGAAACAACCTAGACCATCGTGGCTTGAGTTTACCCGGAAATAGCCTTAATCTTGAATTATAAAGCAACACCAAATCTTCGGGTTTGAAGTTTCGCTCAACAATGTTCTTATCGTGCAACCTCTTCATTCTTTCCATGTATAGCCTCGTGCTCTCGAAAGAAAGATATCGGAATTCATCTAGATCATGCAATTCTGTGACTCTATTTGTGCCCCCAACCTCAATGTCCAGATTTAGTTGTTTCAATGCCCACCAAGCTCTATGTTCTACCTTCACTGGAAAGTGACAGGCCTTCCTGAACACCAACTTGTATGGTGACATACTAATTGGTGTTTTGAAAGCGGTTCTATAGGCCCAGAGTGCATCATCTAGCTTTTTCGCCCAATCAGTTCTTGTGGCGGTCAGAGTCTTAGTTAGCACACTCTTTATTTCTCTATTTGACACTTCAACTTGTCCACTGGTCTGAGGATGGTATGGGGTTGCCACGTTGGGGCGCATATTGTACTTTGCTAGCAATTTCTCAAAGGCTCGATTGCAGAAGTGAGTGCCTCAGTCGCTGATAATGGCTTTTGGGATCCCGAAACGGGTGAATATATTCTTCTTCAAAAACCCCACCACCACCCTTGCATCATTGGTGGGGAGTGCTGCAGCTTCCACCTATTTGGACACATAATCTATAGTAACAAGTATGTACTTATTGCCCTAGGAGCTGACGAAGGGGCCCATGAAGCCTATCCCTCATACATCGAACACTTCAACCTCTTGAATTGGGTTCATGGGCATCTCGTGCCGCCGTGATATGTTCCCAGTTTGCTGACATTCATCATAGCCCTTCACCCATTGATGTGCATCCTTAAACAAGGTTGGCCAGTAGAACCTGGCTTCTAGAACTTTTGCTGCCATCCTGATTCCTCAAAAATGCCCTCCATATGCCGATGCGTGACATGCCTGCAAAACAGAAGATTGTTCTAACTCGGGGACACACCTCCGAATCATATTGCTAATACAAATTCTAAACAGATAAGGTTCATCTCAGTAAGACATGCGGCAGTCACGATAAAACTTTTTCTTTTGCACAGAGGAAAGGTCATAGGGCTCTATACTACTAGCCAGGTAATTTGCAATATCTGCATACCATGGCACTTCCTCAAGTCTTGTGGCGAGTAGCTTCTCGTCTGGAAAGGTTTCCAGAATATCCTCTGCCTCAATTGAGTTTTCACCTCCTTCAAGTCACGATAGATGATCAGCGACTTGGTTTTCCGTGCCCTTGCGGTCACGAATCTCCAGGTTGATTTCTTGCAGTAGCAACACCCAACGAATCAGACGCTGTTTAGACTCCTTCTTTTCAATCAAGTACCTGAGAGCAACATGATCAATACATACAATTACCTTACAGCCAATCAGGTATGATATGAACTTGTCGAATGCGAACACCACAACCAGCATCTCCGTTTCAGTTACAGTGTAGTTCAGTTGGGCTCCACTCAACGTCCTACTTGCTAGTAAATTGGGTGCATTATCTTATCTTTTTTCTGTCCTAGCACTGCTCCCACTGCATAGTCACTAGCGTCACACATGAGTTCGAATGGTTGCTACCAGTCGGGGGCAACAATGATGGGTGATGTGACTAGCCTCTTCTTCAACTCCTCGAATGCTACCCTGCAATCATCAGAAAACACGAAAGGGTGATCTTTTTCTAACAACTTACACATAGGGTTGGCAATTTTTGAGAAGTCTTTGATGAATCTCCGGTAGAAACCGGCATGCCCGAGAAAGCTCGTGATTGCTTTGACTGATGTGGGAGGTGGAAGCTTAGCTATCACATCGACTTTCGCCCGATCCACCTCGATTACCTTGCTTGATACCAGGTGTCCCAAGACTATACCCTCTTGTACCATGAAATGGCACTTTTCCCAATTGAGTACAAGGTTAGTCTCGATACACCTCTTCAACACTCGGATCAGATTTGTAAGGCACTCATCGAATGAGTTTCCCACCACTGAGAAATCATCAATGAACACCTCCATTATGTCTTCAACCATGTCGGTGAATATTGCCATCATGCACCTTTGGAATGTGGCGGGTGCATTGCATAGGCCAAAGGGCATCCTCCGGAAGGCAAAAATCCCATATGGACATGTGAACGAGGTCTTCTCTCTGTCCTTTAGTGCAATGGAGATTTGGTTGTACCATGAGTACCCATCCAGAAAACAGAAGTGGGACCTCCTTGCCAGTCTGTCAAGCATCTGATCAATGAAGGGAAGTGGGAATTGGTCTTTCCGGGTGGCCAAATTCAATTTCCTGTCCATACAAATTCTCCAGCCTGTGACGGTTTGTGTAGAGATCATCTCATTGTTATCATTTTTCACCACCGTCATACCACCCTTCTTGGGAACACATTTCACCGGGCTAACCTAGTTGCTATTAGTGATGGGGAAAATGATTCCCGCATCTAACCACTTAATAATCTCCTTCTTCACCACTTCATTCATATTGGGGTTTAGCCTTCTTTGGTGTTCCCTGGAAGGTTTGTGCCCTTCTTCTAGCAGAATTTTATGCATGCAATATGCCGGGCTGATCCCCTTAATGTCTGCCATGGTCCACCCAATGGCAATCTTGCACTCCGTGAGTACCTGCAAAAGTTGTTATGCATGTACATCTAACAAACTGGATGAGATAATAATAGGTAATGTGGAGTTAGGTCCTAGGAACGTGTACCTGAGATGGACGGGCAGTGGCTTCAACTCCAGCTTTTGTGGTTCTTCTATGGATGGCTTGGCTGGAGGAGTTTCTCTTTTTTCTAAGTGCAATGGCTCAAATTCTAGTGATCTCCTCCAAAAACCTTGTCCCTCAAGATCCAGCACCCATTCCGCCAATTTCTCCCCATTCACCTCATCTAAATTCATAAGACATGCATCAAGGGAGTCCTCAATAGTCAAGGACTCATCGTCCTCTTCCAGGATTACATCCACGGCATCAATAAGAGAACAATTGGCGAATTTAACTTGGTCGCTTCATGGATTTCTGCACGTTGAATGTTATCTCCTCATCGTTCAACCTCACCTTGAGCTCCCCAATTTCACAATTAATGAGAGTTCGCCTCGTGGCCAAGAACGGACTTCCCAAAATTATGGGAATTTCTTCATCCACTCTACAATCCAGAATCACAAAATTTGCAGGGAATACAAATTTCCCTACCTGCACCAACACGTTATCCAGAATACCTTAGGGTCTTTTCACAGTTCTGTCAGCCAGCTGCAACAACATAGACGTCGGTCTACCTCTTCCAATACCCAACCTCTTATAGATAGCCAGGGGCATAAGATTAATGCTGGCCCCCAAATCACAGAGTGCCTTTGCAAAGGCAAAGTTACCAATGGTGCAGGGAATTGTGAAACTCCCTAGATCAGACAACTTTTCAGCATTTGATCTAGTCACAACAACACTGCAGGTCTAAGTTAGAGTCACTGTGGCCAAGTCTTGGAAGTTGAATTTTCGGGACATCAAGTCCTTCATCATTTTTGCATAACCAAGCATCTCCTTCAAAGCATCAATCAATGGAATATTTACATGAATTTGTTTCAACATCTCCAAGAACTTCTTGTATTGTTCATTTTTCTGGTACTTGGCCAGCCTCTGTGGGAATGGTGCTGGAGGTCTCTTCTTCCTAGTGATTTGGGTTTTCTCTTTGTTAGACACTACCTCAACTACTGGTTCTTGGGTTGTCTCAGCTTCTTTCTCAGCCTCGATCTGTGTGTTGGTTTCTTCCTGGGCAGGCTGCACTGTCACCTCTGTCAGTCTTGCTGAATCATCTAGCTCAATGGGCAATGTCACAAGTGTCTCAACCTGTCTGCTTTCTCGAGCCCTATCTTGCTCCAAGTCTAGGTCTATGCCATTATGTTGACTCACTGCCATCAACTGCTTTGGGCCTTGATCTTTTGGATTTACTTGAGTGTCTGCAGGAAATGTCCCATGAGGACGATTATTCAATGACATCGAAATCTGACCCATTTTCACTTCAATATTCTTTATGGCTGACTCATGTGCATCTAATCTTTCACTCATATTTGCATTGGACCCAATAACCTGCTGCATCATTGCTTTGAGTCTAGCAAACCCATCTTCCTGTCTTCCATTATGTTTCTATTGAGGTGGATGATAGGCCTGCTGCTGATTCTGATTATTGTAACCCTCTGGCCTCTAGTAGGGCGCCACATTACCGTGAGGTCGCATGGCTCCCATATTTCTATTCTTGTGTTGCGGCTAGACTGGCCTGTATGGCTGATTCTTCTGGACCCAATTCTGACCACCCTGTCTCTGGTCCCTATAGTTAGACATATAATTCATGTTCTCAAAGTAGTGATGGTGATCACTTTTAGCATTCCACTAACTACCAAGTGGCTGACTAATGCAAGATGTGCATAATCCCCCATTGGTTGTATCTAAAATATGCACCTGCTGCTTCTGCCCTGACTCTTCCACACTTTTGGTGAGGATTCTCATTTGTGTCATTAAGGTGGCCATATTTTCAGCAAGAGTGTTGGCTGGATCTAAGGCCACTGAGTGAACTACTGGAGTGATGGGTGCATTCCTGGTTGTCCACCCCGAATTCTGTGCCATTTTGTCAAGCATGATTTGGCTTTCTCTCCATGGTTTTCTCAAGAATGCTCCACCAGCTGAATCATCAACATTAGCCTTCATGCTATCTGCCAGACCCATTTAAAACCGCTGCCCCAACATCTGCCCTTGAATACCGTGGTGCGGATACATAACCTATATCCCTTTGAATCACTCCTATCTTTCTTGCAATGTTTCCGTTGGTTTCTGTCTGAAGCTCAAAATTTCATCAATTTGTTGAGTAGTTTTGTTGGGTGGATGAAACTTGTTCACAAATTGCATGACTAACTCCTCCCATGTGGTGATGGAATTGATAGGGAGTGAATTTAGCCAAGTCTAGGCTGCTCCTGTCACTGTGAATGGAAACAACAACAACTTTATTGCTTCTTGAGTTACATTGCGATGCCTTTGAGTTTTGCTGTTTGACAGGAAATTCTTCAAGTGCTGTTGAGGATCTACAATGTATGACCCCAAAAATAGTCCCTTGTTTTGCAACAAGTGCAACATGTTGTTTGTGATTTGAAAAGATTCAGCCTGTATCTGCGGAACTACTATCGCTGTGGCCAAATTCTCTGTTGTGGGTTGTGCCCAGTCATATAAAGGAGCCTCTGGAACAAGATGCGCCACTACTTGCGCAGCTGGTTCCACCATGTTATCCCCATTATTGTTCCTGTTGTTCACCAACTCTGCCATGTCTGGTTCAAGTTGATCAGTTGCTTGTTGTTGTTTGCTTTTCCGGTTGGCCCAATTCAAGGCCTTGAAAACTTACCCGGGATCTGATAATGCTTCAAACGCTTCACCAGTTCTCGATGCGTTTTTAGGCATGCACCTGCACAACCAAGTTAGCAAACATTAAAATTTCAATTTATGGATTGAAAATGAAGAAAATTGACTACACTAAGAATTTTTGTATTTCTTCCAACTTTAATTGATAACATAGTTAATTCCCCGGCAACAACGCCAAAATTTGATCACGCCCAACTATGCCTTATAAAAAGGACTAAGCGATCATTGCAAATATAATCTGGGTATTTAGCCCAGAGTCGAATTCCACGGGGAATTAACCTATCATTTACTTTTGTCAGACTCAGTGAATTCTCCGTAATCAACTTCCCAGATATTTTGAATAACAATTGGTGATATTTCTACTAACTATAACTGAATAAAATTAAGTAAACTAAAATCTAACTATGACTGAGTTGTAAACAACTAAGAGAAGGATCTAAGGTTGTGAATTCCCCTAGTGACGGAATCCCTTCCTATTATGTGTCATATAGATTTGCCTAATCATCTCTATCGATCATGAGCACTCTTACTACCGTAAATCTCTCCCGAGTAATTACGACAATTTACTAGACGCACTCTCTCGAGTTACACTAGTTGGCTTTTATTACAGCTCACTTAGATCGCACCCAATGTTTCGTTATCCCTAATCCCACCTTTAAACCCTCGGTTATTGATCCCTCATATACTTTGGGAGTGGTGTTGTTCAACAATTACCTAAATATGCACTCTCTCCCGAGTCATACATACTAAATAGGCACAACTAATTGAGGGCCCTTCAATCAACCACAACAAGAACGTAGTTGAACAAATAGAGATTAAAATGGGAAAACTATATTAACACAACAAGAATTTCATCCTTCAACAGGTTCCATCAAAACCTTAGTCTAAATAATTAGCTACTCTTAATTGTGCTCATAATAACAACAGCAAAATTCATCATGAATGATAAAAACATAAAGAAGAAAGGTAGAACTCGCTGCCGAATTATCCTCCTTGCCTCTTGCCTCTTCTTTCCTTGAACAAAAATATAAAACCTTGATATACTCATTTTGGGCGAGCTGGACCTTTTATAGGTTAAGTGGAATTACCCCCAAATTTCCAAATTTACCCCTAATGTTACCGCATTTCGGAGTAACTAGCGCGGTCCCGCTCGAACCGTGCATTGGGATGCGCTAATTGGCTTCTACACTGTCGCTGCTTCCTAGACTAGCGCGGCCGCGCTAGGACCGCGCTAGTGGTCGCACTAATCGACTTTCACACTACCCAGCTTTGTTCGCTCTAGCGTGGCCCACGCTAGAGTGGATCAACTTTTTTTCTCTTCCTTCCTTCACACACACTCAAATCCGAGGGGATTTTCTTGCTTTAATTTAGTTCCAAACACTATCCTATGTCCTCATAAGCACGACTTGCTCCTTCAAAACATAAAATTCAAATTAGAGCCATTTTATCGTCATTTAACCTTCCTAGAACATTGAAGCATATTAAAGTTGGGGCATAAATAGTCGCTAAACTACATGAATCTAGCCTATTATCAAGTATCTTGTCTAACTTTGTGTGGGAGAAACCACCCCTTAGGAATTGAGTTAAATACGTTATCTTGTTAGGTGAAAGGCGTGTACGCAAGGTGACGAGTGAGTGCACAACCTATATGTGGTATTGACTAGTTTAGACTGTCTAGCCTCTTTCCATGCTTTTGATTAGAGTGTCATAATATGTGGTATCTCGTTGTTAGACTACTCTTACATGCTCTATATGATGTAGTTAGTCCTTATTTGCCCTTTATATTTTACCCTTATATGCCTTGGTTGCAGTCATTGCCTTCATTATTATCTTGTTACCTCTTAACTGCTGAGTTATTCTATGAGTACGTGCATATCTGTTACATGTCCAAGTTGTTGTGAATACCTGCGTAGTTATCACGTGCCTTACATGTATTGTTTCATGTAAAGGTTGTTGTATTCCTTTGTTTTTTTACGTGGTTCCCTTGTTGCCATGTACTCATACTCTTGGTTGTGGAAATTCTTGTAATTGAGTTGTTGAATTGTTGTTGTTGATTTAATTGTACGGGAGATCGTGTTGCACGCCGCAACAGATGAAATAAGGGAGGTGGTGGAATAAGGGAGGATATTTATATTGTAATATTGGTATTGTACGGTGGGATGGGGTTGCACTCCGCAACATGTAAAATAAGGGTGAAATATGATATTGATATTATATGGTGGGATCGGGTTGCGAGCCGCAATATATCATGTTTATTGTAATGATATTGATATTTATTGTACGGTGGGGTTGGGTTGCACGCCGCAACAGGTGAAATAAGGGTGGATTATATATTGATATTATATGGTGGGATTGGATTACACGCTGCAACATATTTGTGTATTTGGTATTCCCTGTTTTATTGTATTAGCTTCAGTGACTTCATACGAGATTCCGAGGATTTGTATTCTCCGATTTTCACTGTCTTTTGAGGATTTAGTCATTATAATTGACATTATTGCTTTGCCGTCATTTTGTGAGCCCTTTTCCTATTACTATTATTCTGGCGAAGTTATTATTAAAGTGAATTTGTTACGTTGAGTCATTACCTCCAGCCCTGCAGAGTCGTTAGTAAGATAGTGTTTTAAAAATGAAAGGACTAATATCATGTTACCTTTGGTGGCTTTAATTTAGATCCCGCAGTTTATTTCGATACTTACCATTTTCTACTAGTTGTCATATTTTACTTCAACTGATTTCTCAACTTAATCTTCTTAACCCGTCTGAGGTTTTATTTTACTTACAAAGGAATTGTTATTATGTTTTTTTAACTTAACAAACTCTATATTAAATGAAATAGCGATTCGATGTTGAAT
Organism: Nicotiana undulata; assembly: GCA_005239495.1. Classification (NCBI taxonomy): domain Eukaryota; kingdom Viridiplantae; phylum Streptophyta; class Magnoliopsida; order Solanales; family Solanaceae; genus Nicotiana; species Nicotiana undulata. Next base: position 24,393 of record ML269105.1, read on the forward strand.
TTTATTTAAAAATATTATTTTCCCCACTCCAGTGATTTCTAAAACCAAAATTCATCTTTCTCACTGATTTCCTATTTGGTCTAGAAATTTGTAAATTTACTTTATGTTATGTAAACGAAATCTCTCGAACATCTTAATTAGTAATTGACACAGATATTGTGTACTGAATGACACGTGGATTTTGCCGTGCAAAGTCAGATGAAAAGATGTGAGCACGAGGTGCCGTGTGTGTTAAAGGGTTGAAGTTGTGGTTTATGGCATTAGATTACGAGAAATGGAATTATTGGAATCGTGCATCAAAAACAATTTGTTTGGTTGAGTTGACATTGTTTTCCCTAAGTGAGCACATTTTGCACATATCTGTATCCCATCTAGGTTGCTGTTTAATTACTTTGTTATTTCTCGTTGTCATTTGTATTTTCCCCCTTATCGTCATTTCTGTTTGTAATTTGATTTATTCCTGCAATTTGCATTACCTTGATATCCTTATCTTGTTAGCTTTATGTCATATCCTGCTAAGGTTTAGATGTTTAGTGAGTGTCTTGACCTGGCCTCGTCACTACTCTACCGAGGTTAGGCTTGATACTTACTGGGTACCACCGTGGTGTACTCATACTACACTTCTGCACATCTTTTTGTGTTGAACTAGGTACTTCGAATCGAGTTGGTTTTGAGATTTACGCTTGGTGTGGCTTGAGACTTCAAGGTGTACTTGATAGGCATTCGTAGGCTCCGAAGTCACCTTCTAGTGTATTTATTTCCATTGTTTCTTTTCCTTCCGGAATAATGATGTATTTATTATGTATAACTACTCCTAGAAAGGCTTATGACTTGTACTACCAGTTTTGGAAATTGTAAGTTTTATAGAGAATTGAATTTTTAAGGTTGTTAGACGCTATTTATTATTGTTACTCAGTATATGTTAGTCTTACCTAGTACCTAAGACTAGGTGTCATCACGATACCCAACAGATGGAAAATTGGGTCGTGACTGTCACGACCAAAATTCCCAACCGTCGGGATCGTGATGGCGCCTAACATCATGCTCGCTAGGCAAGCCAATGTTAGAATTTATATAACCATTTTCTTTTACAATTAATTGAATATAAGTAAAAAATTTAAATTAGGTGAAAACAAATGCGGGATTAAATAAATATTGCTTAACCATGAACTATTACTACCACCCATAACTAGTGTCACAATCCACGAACATTCTGTGAATATCTACAATTATTTCTCTCAAAGAAAAGTACATCAGAAAAAAAATAAAATAGAGATGTAGAGCATAGGAGGAGACGCCAGGGCCTGCGGACGCCTGCAGGACTACCTTGGGTCTCCTGAATGAATGCCTGCAACCGACCTCCCGATCAGCCACAATCAGCTCTGAAATCTGCACAGAAAGTGTAGAGTGCAGTATCAGTACAGCCGACCCCATGTACTGGTAAGTGCTGAGCCTAACCTCGACGAAGTAGTGACGAGGCTACGACGTGGAATTAATAATAAAACCTATATACAATTTATAATAAAGCAAAAAGGAAGTACAAAACGAAATGAAACAGTAACTTGCAGTAAATAAATAAGTAACCCAGAATCTTGCCAATACTCAGCTATAACCAATCCTTAGGAGAATTTCAATGCTACAAAATGAAATACAAGTCGAAGTAAAATACGTAAACAAAAAAATGATGTGGCGCGCATCCCGATCCCACCATGTAATCAGTAACAACATGAACATTCACCATTATTACTCCTGTTGCGGCGTGCAACCTGATCCCACCTAACCACCCTTATTCCTTCTCAATCTCACCCTTATTACTCCTTGTTGCGCGGTGCAACCTGATCCCACCAGACAATCACCAGTCACACAATAAGAACAAGTATTTCACAATTTAGCTCGAAACCCTCCACAACATTTATGCCTTAAATGAATGCAAACGAAAATCTAAACAGTTACGAAACTTCATCAATTAATGCTTCACAACGAGCCCAACAAAAATGTACCATGAAACACCGATAAAGCAATGTAAACTAATAATGTGATACCATGAACTACAGAACAATTAATGCCTTCAATAATGAAAACAACATCTAACCAGAAGCAATTAAACATGAAAGCACTAATAAGCACGTAGCAATTAAGGCAGGAAAATAATATATATTAGGGACGGGGAAGGGAACATGCTAAACAGATAATTTGGAGGCGCATAGGTACTCGTCACCTGACCTATACGCCACACACATGAAATTTCACATAGCAATTAAGTCGGGAATTCCTAATCCCTCAGGTCGAAGTTAGACTAAACACTTACCTCAATCGGGCGGCCAACTCAATGTTCAATTACCGCTTTTCCTCTATTTTCCACCTCCGAACCACTCATATCTAGTCAATATCAACTTAGTAACATCAATCATTGCTAAAGGAGTTATCTTTAATCAATAATTACTGTTATTCCCAAAATTTCCCCAAAAAAGCAAAAACCGACTCCGGGCCCACTTGGTAAAGACTCGAAGTTCGAACAAAAATCCGTTTACCCATTCACCCCCGAGTCTAAATATGCAGGTTCCGAAATCCAACCCCAAATTGAGGTCAAATTCCCAATTTTCCGAAGTCCCTAATTCTACCCAAAACCCCCAATTTCTACCATCAAATTACTAGATTCTAGGTATAGTTCTTGTAAATAGATGTAAAAGATTGAAAGAAACAAGTTAAAGAACACTTACCTACGTTTTGGGGAAGAAATGTTCTTAGAGAAATCGCCTTAGGTCGTCAACTCCTTTGAAAATGAGAAGAAAAGGGCTGGAGTTCGAATTATATTAACTGTCTGCCCGACCTTCGCACCTACGGTACTTGGGCCGCATCTGCGCGTCCGCATGTGCGGGCAAGAGTTCCGCTTTTGCGGGATGGGACTGGGCCCTTGGGTCCGCGTCTGCGGACAGGTTTCCGCTTCTGCGTTCCCTCTCCTGCGATGAGGAGTCCGCATCTGCGGAGATTGAAGTAGAGGTCCTGGGTCGCATCTGCGGGTTGTCGCTCGCAGGTGCGGGCACGCCAGATCTGGTGCACCAGCAGCCTTGGTTGAGTTTTAACTCAACTCACGCATTGCTCGAATGGCACGCGAGCCCTCGGAGCTCCAAAATGAACATGCAAATAAGTTTAAAACATCATACGGACTTGATCTTGCGATCAAATCGTTAAAATAACACCTAAAACTATGAATTTAACATCAAAATCAATGAAATTCTCAAGAACACTTAAAGTTTCTATTTTCTCAACCGAGGGTCCGAATCACGTCATATAAACTGCGTTTCACCAAATTTTGCAGACATGGTTTAGATATTATAACGGACTTGTACCGGGCGCTGGAACCAAATATACGATCCCGATACTAACAAGATCAAGCATTAAACACATACTTTAAAACCATAGATTTTCTGAAATACACTTTTAGTTAAAAATTCATTTCTCGGGCTATGGGGATATCTACTTCGCATGTCCGTCTCAGACTCCCAAGTAGCTGCCTCAACAAGCTGACCTCTCCACTTCACCCGGGCTGAAGGATAACTCTTCGACCTCATCGGTCGAACCTGCCGGTCTAGAATGGCTACCGGTTCCTCTTCATATGTCAAATCCTTGTCCAACTGGACATAGCTGAATTCTAATATGTGGGACGGGTCACCATGATACTTCCGGAGCATGGACACATGAAATACTGGATGAACTGATGATAACCCTGGAGGCATCACAAGTCTATAAGCCACTTCCCCCACTCTCTCGAGAATCTCAAATGGCCCGATATACCTAGGTCTCAACTTGCCCTTCTTCTTAAACCTCATGAAACCCTTCATGGATGATACCCGCAACAATACTCTCTCTCCGACCATGAATACCACATCACGAACTCTACGGTTGGCATAACTCTTTTAGCTGGACTGAGCTGAACGAAGGAGATTCTGAATAATCTTGACCTTGTCCAAGGCCTCCTATACTAAATCTGTACCCAACAACCGAGCCTCCCATGGCTTAAACCACCCAACTGGGGACCTACACCATCTACCATATAATGCCTCATAGGGATCCATCTGAATGCTCGACTGGTAGCTATTATTGTAGGCAAACTCTACAAGGGGCAAGAACTGATCCCACGATCCTTCGAAGTCAATAACACAGGCGCGGAGCATATCCTCCAAGATCTGAATAGTACGCTCGGACTGACCGTCCATCTGAGGATGAAATGTTGTGCTCAACTCAACCCGCGTACCCAACTCTTGTTGTACTGCCCTCCAAAAATGCGAGGTAAACTGCGTACCTCGATCAGAAATGATAGACACGGGAATACTTGTGAAGACGGAGTATCTTCCGAATATAAATCTCTGCTAACCGCTCCAAGGTATAAGAAACTGCCACAAGAATGAAATGCGCCGACTTAGTCAGCCTGTCCACAATAACTCAAACAACGTCGAACTTCCTCTGAGTCCGTGGGAGTCCAACAACAAAGTCCATAGTGATACACTCCTACTTCCACTAATGAATCTCCATTTGCTGAAGCAAACCACTGGGTCCTTGGTGTTCATACTTTACCTGCTGAAAATTCAGGCACCGAGCTACATATGCAACTATATCCTTTTTCATCCTCCTCCACCATACGCCCTGGTACATCTTAGCAGCGCCCAGGTGAATAGAACAGCGAGAACTGTGAGCCTCCTCAAGGATCAACTCATGAAGCCCATCAACATTAGGAACACATATACGACCCTGCATCCTCAAAACACCGTCATCTCAAGTTGTAACCTGCTTGGCACCACCGTGCCAAACTGTGTCCCTAAGGACCATCAAGTGAGGGTCATCATACTGCCGATCTCTGATACGCTCGAACAAGAAAGACCGAGCGACTGTACAAGCTAGAACACGGTTGGGCTCTAAAATATCTAACCTCACAAACTGATTGGCCAGCGTCTGAATATCTGAAGCTAGCGATCTCTCACCGACCGAAATGAAAGCAAGGCTGCCCATACTCACTGCCTTCCTACTCAATGCATCGGCCACTGCATTGGCCTTTCCCGGATGATACAATATTGTGATATCATAGTATTTCAACAGATCTAACCATCTCCTCTAACTCAAATTGAGATCCTTGTTCTTGAACAAATACTGAAGGCTGCAATGATCCATGAAAACCTCACACGACACGCCATAAAAATAGAGCCTCCAAATCTTCAACGCGTGAACCATGGCTGCCAACTCTAAATAATGAACATGGTAATTCTTCTCATGAACCTTCAACAGACGAGACGCATATGCTATTACCCTTCCCTCCTGCATCAACGCTGCTCCGAGTGCCACACGAGAGGCATTAAAATATACTGTGTAAGATCCTGAACCTGATGGTAAGGCTAAGGTCAGTGTCTTGGCATGACAATCCAAGATAGCGTGATAAGGCGACAATCAGTCCATGCCCAATATAACATCGAAATCGACCATATCAAGAAGCAAAAGGTCTACACTGGTCTCCAGATTGTTACATCTCGCGTTTTCGTACGTTAAAAGTTTCATCTTCAGTTAATCGACATAGACTCGGGGATAATATTATCTTGAGGTTAACGTATTTACGCTATTTATAACAAGCGAGAAGTAAGTTTCATGAAGGATAAATGGTACACGAATTAAAGAAAACAAGTTTCATTGAAAGTGGCCAATTTGGGATAAAATACGGGTCTAGCGATAATACTCGATAATTATGAACTAGTACCATGCAAGCTAACATATGACCACGGTAGTATAATGTATAAAGCATATGTAAAGTATATTAAAAATAAGTTGAATTTTAAGTAATTTGAGGTAATTTTTAAATTATGCGGGTAATTGGTTAATTACCAAGTAATGGGATATTACTCAATTAACTAATAAGTAGATCAAAAATTAATAAATTACACTTCAAAAACGTGGCACAAAGCCACAAGACTAAGAATGACTCTTAGTCATTTATGCCTAGGTGTCTACCTAAGGTTAAATGGAAATTTAACGTTAACAAAACAAGAATTATAACAATGTCTTGTTACATTTTCCATACTGGACTAAAAGAGAACCAAAAACGTTAAGAATTCTAAAGCAAAACCTATCCTTTCTTGGTTTGATATTTCAAGAACAGAAGCTTAAAAATTGTTCAATACTAAAGAAGTAGAAGCTTAAAATTCGTTCAATACTTCAAAGAAGCAGAAGCTTAATTCCATCTAAATTTTGCGGTTCTAAAAGAGTACGGTGCAATCTTTTCCAAGAATATTATACGGAGTTTCCCTACTCCAGGTATGTTAAGGCCATCCCTTCTTTCTTTTGGCATGGTCCAAATTATACATAAGTAACGAGATAACGCATAATTTTCATAAATACTCAATTCATAGAAATACTAGGGGTGTCTATATTCTTGATTCCCCATGTGAATTATTATTATCTTCTGTTCATGGGTCTCAGAATAATACGAAGCTGAAAAAGTTTATCCGAAAGGAATATTGAGGTTATTACATATTTTTTATGCATTTCACTCATTTATACATGTGCATTAACCCATGACTAGATGGCGTTATATACGCGTATATATATAAATATATATATATATATATGGGATATGGGAAAAGGTTACGGCATTATATACGCACCACCACCTGATCAGTTGGTATATGTTGCCCACAGTGGTCGAGATGATATGATGGGATTCCCTTAGTGGCTTGATGATGTTATGTACACCTATATTCATGCATGACATGACATTTATATACACGTGCGTAACATTATACATGTTTCAGAGTTTATAAAGTTATTCAAATTTACAGATGGATTTCTTTATACCATATTTAATCTATGCCTCTTATGTACCGATTTTCATGCCTTACATACTCAGTACATTATTCGTATTGATGCCCTATTTCACGGGGCCTGCGTTTCATGCCCGCAGGTGCAGGTAGACAAGCTGACGATACCCCTTCTTAGGATCCTTGATCAACGAGAGTTGGCGTGCTCATCTTGATCCGGAGCTACTTTTGATTTTGGTATGATATGTTTGTATATATATGGGTATGATGTGGCTCAGTCCCTTCTTTGTGCAGTTGCATTTCTATTAGAGGACTATAGATAGTTATGCACAATTAGATAGTATGTGGCCTTGCCGACTTTCAGTTTTGGGTGTACAATTGTCTACAACAGCCTTGCCGGCTCGCCCACTGTATTCTGCATGTATACATACATATGCCTTTTTGGCAGGTTTCCTTAATGTATGTTATTTTCGTAATTCAGCAGTTGTTATTCAAGTTTATATCGTAGACACATACTTAAGGGTGTTTGACAGGTAGGACTCAAGCACTCGTTGCGGCCCATCGGTTTGGGTCGTGACACAGACCCCTAATAGCGACAACATACGAGCGATACACGAGATTTGCAACAATATCATCCCCCACGAGTGTGGACACATGTACAAGGGCGCTCAAGGAATCACGGGGCATAACCAAATATAAAGCAAAATGAGATAACACATAGGAGTAAGTAGACCCTAGATCAAATAGAACTGAAGCATCTCTACTACAAACTGAAATAGTACATGTGATAACAGCATCGGAGGACTCAGCCTCTAGTCTGGCTGGAAAGGCATAAAATTGGGGCTGGGCCCACCACACTAAACCATATCTCTGGGATGACCTTTGACTGGCGGGCCTCCACCTCTAGCGGTCTGTCCTCCCCCTCTAACAATATGACCCCTACCTCTGGCTACCTGACCCCTACCTCTAGCTGGCAGAGAATGCGGTGCGATAGCTGGTGTCGGAACCATGGCACAAGAACTCTGATACTGAGGCTGAACACCGGACAATCTCGGACAGGCTCCCCGAATATGCCCATAGTCACCACACTCAAAGCATCCATTCTGATACTGTGGCTGTGAAAATTGAGACTGGCCTTGATGAGATGGCTGCCCACGATAATAACTCTGAAGAGAAGGTGCTCTAATAGGAGCTGGTGGTGCACTATAGGCTGGCTGAGTAGAAGGAGGCACATAAGAACCACGACTGCCAGACGCACCGTGAGATACCTGAAGTGCTGAATGAAATGGCCTAGGAGGATGACCTTTACCAAAAACACCCCTTCTTCCAGATGAGGCACCGCTGAACATACCGGAATGACGAGGTCTTTTATCTGACCCCTGACCTCCCTGTTCAAGAACCATCTCGACTCGCCTGGCCACATTGGCTGTATCCTGGAATGAAATCTCGTTCCCAGTCTTCTTAGCCATCTGCAATCTTATAGGCTGAGAAAGACCCTCAATAAACCTCCTCACTCTCTCTCTCTCTCTCTCTCTCTCTCTCTCTCTCTCTCTCTCTCTCTCTCTCTCTCTCTCTCTCTCTCTCTGTGGGAAGAAAAAGTATAGCATGTCGGGCCAAATCCACGAAACGAGTCTCACACTGGTTTCCAGTCATGCTGCCCTGCTAAAGACGCTCGAACTAACGACGACGCTCCTCTCTCGTAGTGATAGGCAGAAACTTCTCCAAGAAGAGATGTGAGAACTGATCCTAAGTGAGGGCAGGCGACCCAGCTGGTCAAGCTAATAAATAATCCCTCCACCATTTCTTAGCAGAACCAGTCATCTGAAAAGCAGCAAAGTCGACCCCATTGGTCTCCAAAATACCCATGTTCTAAAGAATCTCATGGCAGCTATCAAGGTACTCCTGGGGGTCCTCTGAAGTGGCACCCCCGAAATGAACAGGAAAAAGCTTGATAAACCTATCCAATCTCCACAAAGCATCGAAGGAAATAGATTCCCCATCAACGGGCGGTGCAGCAAAAACTGGCTGAACTACCCCAACTGGATGAGCTGTTGGGGTCTGAAACTGGGGAGCCATCTGCTCCGGAGTGTGAGTGGCATGAGTCTTGGCTCCTCCTCCAGCCTGAGATACGGTTGTTACCACGGGGAATATGCCAGTCTGGGCCACACTCTCCATAAGGCCCACTAGTCGGACCAAGGCATTCTGAAGTACTCGGTAGCAATAAACTGTCACGACCCAAAATTCCCATCGTCGGGACCGTGATGGCGCCTAACATTGAACCCGCTAGGCTAGACAACGTGAATATTAAAATTTACCTTAATCCATTATTATTAGACGAATACAGATGAAATACAACATTTTGCATAAATAAAAGTATGAAAATGAAATAGGCTATATGTTTATAACTCAATCCACTGCTTTTACGAAATACCAAAATAACAAAATCCCGGATCTTTGGAGTCACAATATCACGGACTATCGACGAATAATACACAAAATGGTCTGAAAGAAAAAAATACATCTATTTCTGAAATAACTAGAACAAAAATAAAGAAGTGGAAGGGGACGCCAAGGCCTGCAGGACTACCTCGGTATCTCCGACTAGACTGAAGGCAGCCTCCTAGCTCTAATGTCCAAAGGGTCCTGTACCGGGATCTGCACAACAAAAGATGTGTATGTGTAGCATCAGTACAACTGACCTCATCTACTGATTAAGTGTCGAGCCTAACCTCGGCGAAGTAGTGACGAGGCTAGGACACAACAATCAAGACAACCTGTGCAATTTAATAATATTCAGAAGAAATAATAAAAACACAGGAATAAACATCTAAGTACAAGGAGAAGGGCAAACATGCTGGGGGAAAACAATATCAGATAACAGAAATAACGAAATAAGACAACAGTTCAAATATCTAAGTAATAACAAGAAATGACAAACGCAGAGAAAATAGTGCACGACATCACCCTTCGTGCTTTTACTCTCATCCTCACCAAATAATAAATAAAGGCAAGTGCACGGCATCACCCTTCATGCTTTTACTCTCTTTCTCACCAAATAATAAATAGGAACGACACGGCATCACCCTTCGTGCTTTTAATATCATAACATGGCACGTCATTACCCTTCGTGCTTTTACACTCTCATCCTCACAATAATCAATACACGACATCACCCTTCGTGCTTTACACTCTTCCTCACAATAATCAATACACGACATCACCCTTTGTGCTTTACACTCTTCCTCACCCAAAGAATATCCATAACAGAAGTTTGGCAAGGAAATGTCAACAATATGAATCATAAATCATAACATCCTGGCAAGGGAACAACAATAAAAATATCACTATCCCGGCAAGGGACACAACTATAACCAATCTCACTCAGGTACACATCTTTACATAAGATTCCTCAACCGAAACAAATACTCAAAAATATCCATTACCAAAAATTTCCACTGAATGAACAACCACAAAAGTGAAATTCAAGATATAACACAGTATATATCAATGAAAATCACATAATTCATAATTTCCGACTGACGGGCATGCTTGACACTAATGTATAGGTACTCGTCACCTCACCTATACGTTGAACATGTTATAAACACATAGCAAAAAAGATTTAACACCTAATCCCTCAAGATAAAGTTAGACCAAACACTTACCTCGACTTCCACGACCAAAATCAAGCCTCAATCACCGCTTTTCATATTGAATTCGACTCCAAACCGATTATATCTAGACATAATTGACTGAATAACATCTGTAACGACCCGACCGGTCATTTTGAATTTAAGCTCCGTTCGGTGGTGTAAGTCCTTGAACTACTTCACATTGTCAATATCGACATGTGTGCATGATTAGATTCAGTTACCGGATAATCCAGAGTCGAATTGGAAGAAATTTTTTAGTTCTGGAAGCTTAAGTGATGGAAGTTGACCGGAGGTTTGAATTTTGTGTAAACGGCCTCGGAATGAGTTTTGGTTAAGGTCAACATCTTCGTATGATGATTTTTGACTTAGGCGCGTGTCCGGAATTAATTATGGAAGCCCGCAGAGTGATTTGAGGTAATTTGGCGAAAGTTATAATTTCAGCGATTTCGGCCGATAGGTGAAATTTTGATATCAGGCTCGGAATGGAATTCCGGGAGTGGCTATAGGACTATTGTGTTATTTGTGACGTGTCTGGAAAATTTGGCTTCATTCCGGGTTAAATTGATAGGTTTCGACACGAGCTTTGATATTTGAAGTTTTAAAAATTCATAAGTTTGATTTTTGTTTGATCCGTCGTTTTAGTGTTATTTTATGTGTTTTGAAACTGTGAGAGAGTCCGTGTTAGGTTATATGACTTGTTTGAGTGGTTAGACGGGGTCCCGGGGGTCTCGGGTGTGTTCCAGATGGACCACAAGTTATTTTCCCACTTTTAGAACTGCTGTTTTCTGATGTTGACAAAACCCTTAAACCCAAAATTTAGGTTTTTCAAGAAGTTGGATTATCTGGGTCAGACCTAGCTAAAGTCATCGCAAGGAGTGGGTCTTTCTTCCTTTTAAGTCTTGATAATTCAATCAGATGCAATCTTGATTATTTCCGGATACTGTTAGGTAGTGATGACTCTGTAGCTAAGTTTATCAAGAGAGAGCCTAGGTTCGTATGGGGTATTAATGCCCCTATACTAATGTCACCTAATATATCATCGCTGCAAAATCTTAGGGTTTCAAGTGTTGATATACAGAAGCTTATGCTTTGGAATCCTAGAATTTTTACTCAAAAAACTTGGCCAATTTGGACGCACGCGTAGTAGCTCCGGGATTATCCGACTCCCCAAATTCTCAATTCTCCTATTATCAAATCGAAATAAAAAATATAAAAAGTGTAAAGTTTGTTCCTTAAAATCCAGTGGATTGGTTGAGTGTTGAGAAGATACCAAGAACTTATCGGACCCTATAATAACAATATCACGTTCTTGCTTATTTTGAACTAAAGTCAATTGCTTTACTTCTAAATAATGATCCATGATCCATTCATTCTAATTATCACCCAATACTTAAACTTCAGTATTCCACTCTTAGATAGACCCATTTTAGTTTCATCTTGAAGAAAAGGATTCTGCCTAGTCATAACATTTTGAAGCTACTCAATGAGAGGTTCCGACAAAGTGTAGTCAGAAGCTTTATAATGTTGTGATATGTTCTGAGTCGAAGTTCTTAGAAAGATATGTGTTGCCTTTCATGGATGAGATGCCTTAGGTGTATGATATATACATCAAAAGTACAAGCCGATAGAGCATTTTGCACCGTAAGCAAAAGGTCAAGTTACAACCAGAACACTACTCAGCAGAGTTATGTTAGTTGATTTTGAGCCGTCCGAAGGTTTTTCCGCCCGAGAAGTTCATTTTCGAGTACCGGGTTGTCGTCTTTGAGGTAAGTATATTGCATAACCTTGTGTGGGCGAACTACCCTTAGGATTGAGTTTTCTTTGTTGATTGTAGTCCGTGTATGCGAGATGACAAGTGCGTTCTCGGACTTATTTACTAATAGATTGGCCTTTTAGGATTTGTAGGTTCTTATGTTACCTGTGTATGAATTGTAATGGTTACATTTGAATCATTGGTTGCTAATTTCATCCTTTCCTTCTTAAATTAGAATTACTTGCCTTTGGATTCCTTCGTTGGCTATTTGATCTTAATTGACTTAACTGAATATTTAACCGCTCTTATCTTCATGCTATATTTGCTTCCTAAAACTGCCAAATTGACTATATTAGTGTTATCTAGCTTTATAGTTGTTTAGTCGTAGTTAGAACATCCGTTCGTTGGTGTCAAGCATGCCCGTGAGTCTTACATTGTGATTTATATGAGTTTTCATTTATGTGCTACTTGGGTCTAGTTGATAAACAATTATGTTGTTGATGTTTCCTTGATGTTGCCTATTACTGGGCCTTTGTTGAAGCTGAGTTTTATTCCGTAAAGTTAAGTGTTTAGGCGTGATTGGATATAGCTTGTTTTCCCTTGCCGGGAGGATGTTGTTTTTATTTTTGACTCCCTTGCCGGGATGGTATGGTTTCTATTATTGTTTATGCTGTTAATGATATTGTTTGCATTGTTGACTCCCTTGCTGGGATGTTGTGATTTATGGTTCTTATTGTTGATTTTCCTTGTCAAACTTTTGTTTATGTTATTATAGTACGAGGGGACATTCCGTGCCATGTTTATGTTATTTTAGCACGAGGGGACATTCCATGCCATGTTTATGTTATTTTAGCACGAGGGGACATTCCGTGCCATGTTTATGTTATTTTAGCACGAGGGGACATTCTGTGCCATGTTTATGTTATTTTAGAACGAGGGGACATTCCATGCCATGTATATGATATTTTAGCACGAGGGGACATTACGTGCCATGTTTATGTTATTTTAGCACGAGGGGACATTCAGTGCCATGTTTATGATATTTTAGCACGAGGGAACATTCCGTGCCTTGTTTATGTTATTTTAGCACGATGGGACATTTCGTGCCATGTTTATGATATTTTAGCAAGAGGGAACATTTTGTGCCATGTTTATGATATTTTAGCACGCGGGGACATTCTGTGCCATGTTTGTGATATTTTAGTACAAGGGGACATGCCGTGTCGTTTGTATATATTTATTGTGAGGATGAAAGTAAAAGCACGAAGGGTGATGCTGTGCACTTGTCCTTGCATTATTATTCCCGTTGTTCCTGTTTGATATTTACTGCACTTATTTAAGAGTTAATATTCCGTTGTTTTAATTTGGATATTCATACAGATCTTTTACTGCATTTATTGACAAGACTTGATGTTCCTTCTATACTGCATGGCAAGTTTAGAGTTACGGACTGAGTTCCGATAGATTTATCTTGAGGGGATTATGATTACGAGATTTTATTGAAAAGTATTATTGGAAAAGTAATGGTTTCGAAATTATTATATCTGAAGAACTTTTATTTCGAAGGTGTATCTGAAAAGCATTTGTCTTGCAGAAAATGATATCTGAAATTTATTTACTGGGGATGTATATTTGGAAATTACCTATTTTGAAAGAAGCTATGTTCTAGGTATTTCTCTTTATTAATATATATATATATATATATAGAAAAGAGTATGTTTCAAAGGAGATCTTTTATACCGAAATGATTATATCTTCAAAGTTTTCAATATGAACTGTTGTTTAAAGGTTTCCACCAGTTTATTGATTTTAATGGCCAAGGCCCGAGGTAAATAAATAGACGTAGAGTTGAGTTATTGGTGTTCTCTATTGTGTTGTGTTTTCTTCCGATTTAGCTTGTTTTGTTGTCCATCTTTCTGTGTATTTTCAGGTTGTCCCGTTGGTTAATTTATGTAAATTACTCCGAGAAGTCTTAGATAGATGTAGTGTTCAGTCACTTCTATATTCATGTCAGTGCATTTTATTAGACCAATGGTGTCTTGACTAGTCCTCGTCACTACTCCACCGAGGTTAGTCTTGATACTTACTGGGCACCGCTGTGGTGTGCTCATACTATACTTCTGTGCATTTTTGTTGCACAGATCCAAGTATTGATTGTTAGTAGATGCGCGGATCATTGCCGAGGAGACTCAAGGTAACCTGCTGCTGCGTTCCCAGGCTTCAGAATCACCTTCTTACAAGTAGTATTCATACATTGTTGTACTTATTTCGAAATAGTTGTAATTAGAAGTTGTAGAAGATTCGTAGATCTTATGACTTGTATTACCGGTTTTGGGGAAGATTTGTAAATTCTGTCAAATTTCTATATCGAGACTGTTAGTTTTCCTTTTATTATTGTTATTATTTATTAACTGTTAGGCTCACCTAGTCCCTAAGACTAGGTGCCATCACGATACCCAACAGAGGGAAATTTGGGTTGTGACAAGTTGGTATCAGAGCTCTAGGTTCGTAGGTGCTAAGAGTCATAAGCGAGTTTTGTAGAGTCTTGCGGATCGGTACGGAGACGTCTGTACATATCTTCGAGAGGCTACGGAACTATTAGGACCATTTCATTTCCTTCATTCCTATCGTGCGAGTTCATTGATCTTGAAGTTTGAAATTATCATTCCATTCTCTCACCGATGGTGAGGACACGAACTGCGATTCCTGATGATGTAACCCTAAAGTAAATGTCGCAACGGTCAGGGATAGAGACCGACGAGGAGCACGTGCCGCAGATAAGATGCCTACTAGAGCAGCCGTTATGAAGCCGCAGTAGTTCCAGTGGGGGGACAGGTACTGGGGGTGCCTGTGGCTACCCAGGACTTCAGAAGACCAGAGCGCAATTTTGAGTTTAATTGGTACATTGACTTAGGCAGGACTGATCCTAGTGCACCAGCTACTCCACAGATCAGGGGAGGAGTTCAGACTCCCACCGTCTACACTCCAAAACAATGAGATCATATTGGTCAGGTTCGTGTTGTCATGGTACCCGACATGTGGCTTCAGTTCAGTCGTGGTTAGGGAAGCATCGGAGGAAGAATACCTTGGACTTGAGAGGTACAGGAAGTACCACCCTTCTATATTTCAGTGGATTGGCGACAAATGATGCCCAGGGTTCCCTGGAAGAGTGTCACTATATTCTTTGTACTTCGGGTATTGTGGAGACGAGCGAGATTGCTTTTGTCACATCTCAGGTTCAGAGTAGTGGGTTGATAAGTGGTGGCAGCATATGAGTTGGGGTCACCTGGCCGAGTTAGCTTCACTAGCATGGATTCAATTTTCAGATATGTTTTGAGGGAGGTTGCATTTCAGTTCTTTCGGGATGTACGACGCGTGGAGTTTAAGCAGTTGCATCAGGGCGCTATGTCACTATTGGAGTATGCCGTTAGATTCAGTGAGTCGGACTGATATGCGCCTCTCTTGGTTGCTTCAGTTAGGAGGTGGTCCGTAGATTTATTGAGGGACTCAGGCATGATATTCGGTTCAGCATATGCGAGAGTTAGAGTAAGATGCCTCGTTTCAGCAAGTAATAGGGATCGCTCGTCGGTTAGAGAGCATGTGGGACTAGGAGCAAGATGTCAAACGAGATCAGGAGAGAGAGTTTTGGAGGCGAGGAGGCCTCGTAGACCAGAGGAATCTACTGGTCCTTATTATGGCAGCAAGGTACGACACGGTAGAGGGTTTGGGGGTCAACCAGTTCAGTTTGCATTACCAGCTTCCCATGGGGGATTTCAGGTACTCATGGGTTTCAAAGGATTCATATTGTATGTTTTCCACAGCCACATCGGCAGAGAGGTTGTTCTGAGCGTGGGGATGTTAGTCACAGGGCGAGATATTGTCCCAGGATTCAGATAAGTGTGTTATAGCAGGGTATTCAGGTGAGTAGAGGGCGCCCGAGAGAGGGAGGCCCAACCCGTTGATGTGTTTCATATAGCAGGTTGGGGGGCATTGTGCTAGGTATTATCACACATGTATGTTTTGATGTGTTACCGAGGGGCACCAATCGTATCTCATTGTAGTTCTGTTGGTCAGGAAGAGTTTCCTTATTTGTTGTTTCATTTATGAGTGAGTTTCATGTTTTGCACTCTATTTTTGTGTCTGCTCCTATCGGGAGATTCTATGAGTGGTAGCCCGTGTATATCATTGTTTTATTCATCCTTGATAGTGGTGAAATTGGAAGTGAGTCCTTGTTGTTCTTCGTGGTAAGCTTTATGTGGTTTTCCTAAGTATTTTGTTTACGAGTTGTGATTTGATACTCCATCGAGATGTGAGTTCAATTATCGTTATGATTTTATCAGCTGAGATGAATTAGTGGAGGAATTTCAATTGGCATGATATATTTTCGGTATGTGAATCAGAGTTGAGGGCGAGGTCCTCGTGATATTTGTGATTCGATATGTTTGGACCGGGCTGAGTACCGAGGTGGAAATTTTATTAGGAAGGAATCCTTGTGATTTGTTCATATGCTTTGCTTCTTCCTTGCTATATTGCTTTTGGTAAGTCAGTACTGATGGCGAGTTATGCCTATGAGATTTTGTTTGATAGAACCCTTATATGTTTCTATTTTCATATCCAGTCATCTCGTTATGTGTTTCTTTAGTTTAGTTGGGGGATGTATGCCCGGTGATGTTAGATGTGGCTTGGTGATTCGGGTGTTTAATAATGAAGTCTTCGTGTTTATTGCATCATTATCAGTAGTATGGGTTTGGAAACCAAGTTCTTTCAGATGTGAGGCTAATTGCCAATGTTGAGTTAATTTTGGGCAGCTATTGTGATCGAAAGTGTTCTTTAAGCATATGTGTGATGTGCTAAGTTGTGTGGTCGTGGATTATGGGTGTAGTCATGAGTTGATGCAGTTGGTTGAGGCTAATGCCGGATATGGATTTAGAATCGGGTCTTTTGCGAAATGAGTAGAAGGTGAGAAATAGAGGTATGAGGCTTATCTGTGGTGATGTGAAGGCTATATTGCAGTTGTGATTGTTTCATCAGGCTTATGTGGGTTTGGGTGACGTGGGATCACCCGCGGGTATGTGTTAGAAGTGTACAATCAGTGATTGGATGAGTTCAAGGTGAATCTTGGCACGTTCGAGGACAAACATTTGTTTAAGAGGGGGAGAATGTAACGACCCGACCAGTCGTTTTGAGAATTTAAGCTTCGTTCGGTGGTGTAAGGCCTTGAACAGCTTCACATTGTGTATATCGACCTGTGTGCGTGGTTAGATTCAGTTACCAGATAATCCGGAGTCGAATTGGAAGAAAAAATTCAGTTTTGGAAGCTTAAGTGTTGGAAGTTGACCGGAGGTTTGACTTTTGTGTAAACGGCCTCGGAATGAATTTTGGTTAATGTCAACAGCATCGTATGATGATTTTGGACTTAGGCGTGTGTTCGGAATTGATTTTGGAAATCCGTAGAGTGATTTGAGGTAATTTGGCGAAAATTAGAATTTTGGCGATCTCAGCCGATAGGTGTAATTTTGATATCAGGCTCGGAATGGAATTCCGGAAGAGGCTGTAGGACCGTTGTGTTATTTGTGACATGTCTGCAAAATTTGGCCTCATTTCGGGTTCAATTGATAGGTTTCGGCACGAGCTTTGATATTTGATATTTTGAAAATTCATAGTTTGATTTTGGTTTGATCTATCGTTTTAGTGTTATTTTTTGTGTTTTGAAACCCCGAGCGAGTTCGTGTTAGGTTATATGACTTGTTTGAGTGGTTAGACGGGGTCCCGGGGGTCTCGAGTGTGTTCCGGATGGACCACGGGTCATTTTCCCACTTTTAGAACTGTTGTTTTCTGATGTTGACAAAACCCTTAAACCCAAAATTTAGGTTTTTCAAGAAGTTGGCTTATCTGGGTCAGAACTAGCTAAAGTCATCTCAATGAGTGGGTCTTTCTTCCTTTTGAGTCTTGATAATTCAATCAGATCCAATCTTGATTATTTTCGGAAACTGTTAGGTAGTGATGACTCTGTAGCTAAGTTTATCAAGAGAGAGCCTAGGTTCGTATGGGGTATTAATGCCCCTAAACTAATGTCACCCAATATATCATTGCTGCAAAATCTTGGGGTTTCAAGTGTTGATATATAGAAGCTTATGCTTTGGAATACTAGAATTTTTACTTAAAAAGCTGGACTAATTTGGACGCACGCGTAGCAGCTTCGGGATTATCCGACTCTCCAAATTCTCAATTCTCCTATTATCAAATCGAAATAAAAAATATGAAAAGTGTAAAGTTTGTTCCTTAAAATCCCGTGGATTGGTCGAATGTTGAGTAGATACCAAGAACTTATCGGACCCTTAATAACAATATCACGTGCTTGCTTATTTTGAACTGAAGTCAATTGCTTTACTTCTAAATAATCATCAATGATCCATTAATTCTAATTTTCACCCTCTACCTAAACTTCAGTATTCTACTCTTAGATAGACCAATTTTAGTTTCAACTTGGAGAAAAGGATTCTGCCTAGTCATAACGTTTTGAAGCTACTCAATGAGAAGGTGCCGACAAAGTGTAGTCAGAAGCTTTATACTGATGTGATATGTTTTGAGTCGAATTTCTTAGAAAGATATGTGCTGCCTTTCATGGATGAGATGCCTGAGGTGTATGATATATACATCAAAAGTAGAAACCGATAGAGCATTTTGCACCGTAAGCAAAAAGTCAAGTTACAACCAGAACACTACTCAGCAGAGTTGATGTAGTTGAGTTTGAGCCGTCTGAAGGTCTTTCCGCCCGAGAAGTTCATTTTCGAGTACCGGGTTGTCATCTTTGAGGTAAGTATCTTTCCTAACCTTTTGTGGGGGAACTACCCCTTAGGATTGAGTCTTCTTTGTTGATTGTAGTCCGTGTATGCGAGGTGACGAGTGCGTATTCGGAATTATTTGCTAATAGATTGGCCTTTTAGGATTTGTAGGTTCTTATGTTACATGTGTATGAATTGTAATGGTTACATTTGAATCCTTGGTTACTAATTTCATCCTTTCCTTCTTAAATTAGAATTACTTGCCTTTGGATTCCTTCGTTGGCTATTTGATCGTAATTGACTTAACCGAATATTTTACCGCTCTTATCTTCATGCTATATTTGCTTCCTAAAACTGCCAAATTGACTATATTAGTGTTATCTAGATTTATAATTGTTTAGCTGTAGTTAGAACATCCGTTCGTTGGTGTCAAGCATGCCCGTGAGTCTTACATTGTGATTTATATGAGTTTTCCCTTATGTGCTACTTGGGTCTAGTTGATAAACAATTATGTTGTTGATGTTTCCTTGATGCTGCCTATTACTGGGCCTTTGTTTAAGCTGAGTTTTATTCCGTAAAGTTAATTGTTTAGGCGAGATTGGTTATAACTTGTTTTCCCTTGCCGGGAGGATGTTGCTTTCATTGTGGACTCCCTTGCCGGGATGGTATGGTTTCTATTACTGTTTATGCTGTTAATGATATTGTTTGCATTGTTGACTCCCTTGCCGGGATGTTGTGATTTATGGTTCTTATTGTTGATTTTCCTTGTCAACTGTTGTTTATGTTATTTTAGCACGAGGGGACATTCCGTGCCATGTTTATGTTATTTTAGCACGAGGGGACATTCCGCGTAATGTTTATGTTATTTTAGCACGAGGAGACATTTCGTGCCATGTTTATGATATTTTAGCACGAGGGGACATTCCGTGCCATGTTTATGTTATTTTAGCACGAGGGGACATTCCGTGCCATGTTTATGTTATTTTAGCACGATGGGACATTCCGTGCCATGTTTATGATATTTTAGCACGAGGGAACATTCCGTTCCATGTTTATGATATTTTAGAACGAGGGGACATTTCGTGCCATGTTTGTGATATTTTAGCACGAGGGAACATGCCGTTCCGTTTCTATATATTTATTGTGAGGATGAGAGTAAAAGCACGAAGCGTGATGCCGTGCACTTGTCCTTGCATTATTATTTCCGTTGTTCCTGTTTGATATTTACTGCACTTATTTAAGAATTAATATTCCGTTGTTTTAATTTGGATATTCATACAAATCTCTTACTGCATTTATTGACAAGACTTGATGTTCCTTCTGTACTGCATGGCAAGTTCAGAGTTACGGACTGAGTTCCGATAGATTTATCTTGAGAAGATTATGATTACGAGATTTTATTGAAAAGTATTATTGGAAAAGTAATGGTTTCGAAATTATTATATCTGAAGAACTTTTATTTCGAAAGTGTATCAGTAAAGCATTTGTCTTGCAGAAAATGATATCTGAAATTTATTTACTTGGGATGTATATTTGGAAATTACCTATTTTGAAAGAAGCTATGTTCTAAGTATTTCTCTTTATTAAAAAAAAGTATATATATATATATATATATAAATATATATATATATATACATTTAGAAAAAATTATATTTCGCACGAGATCTTTTATACCGAAATGATTATATCTTCAAAGTTTTCAATATGAACTGTTGTTTAAAGGTTTCCACCAGTTTATTGATTTTAATGGCCAAGGCCCGAGGTAAACAAACAGACGTAGAGTTGAGTTATTGGTGTTCTCTATTGTGTTGTGTTTTCTTCCGGTTTAGCTTGTTTTGCTGTCCATCTTTCTGTGTATTTTCAGGTTGTCCCGTTGGTTAATTTCTGTAATTTCCTTCCACCTTATATTGTCACTGTTGTAAATTACTCCGAGAAGTCTTAGATAGATGTAGTGTTCAGTCACTTCTATATTCATGTCAGTGCATGTTATTAGACCAGTGGTGTCTTGACTAGTCCTCGTCACTACTCCACCGAGGTTAGTCTTGATACTTACTGGGCACCGCTGTGGTGTGCTCATACTATACTTCTGTGCATTTTTGTTGCACAGATCCAAGTATTGATTGTTAGTAGATGCGCGGATCATTGCCGAGGAGACTCAAGGTAACCTGCTGCTGCGTTCCCAGGCTTTAGAATCACCTTCTTACAAGTAGTATTCATACATTGTTGTACTTATTTCGAAATAGTTGTAATTAGAAGTTGTAGAATATTCGTAGATCTCATGACTTGTATTACCGGTTTTGGGGAAGATTTGTAAATTCTGTCAAATTTCTATATCGAGACTGTTAGTTTTCCTTTTATTATTGTTGTTATTTATTAACTTTTAGGCTCACCTAGTCCCTAAGACTAGGTGCCATCACGATACTCAATAGAGGGAAATTTGGATCGTTACAACATCAATAAACACTAGATAATTCAATTCCAATACTTAATTATAGATTTCCTAATATTTTTCCCAAAATGTCAAAAATCGACCCCTGGCCCGCTTGGTCAAAACAATAGGTTCGGGCCAAAACCCGATCACCCATTCACCCACGAGCCAGAATATATAATAAGTTTCGAAATCCGACCCCAAAATGAGGTCTAAATCCATATTATTCAAAAATCCCTAAATCTATTCAATTCCCTAATTTTCTACCCTTAAGAACATGATTTTGGCCTCGAAATCATATGGGTGTTGATAAAAATTGAAGAAAAGGAGTCTAAGATTACATACTTATGATTTTGTAGTGAAGTTCTCTTTCAAAAATCTCCCAAATTGGAGTTTGGAAGAAGAAGTTATGTGTTTTTGAAATAATCCTGAAATAGGTTCTGTTTTTAAATAACTGGGCAGATTTGCCCTATGCGTTCGCGACAGGGTTAATGCATTCACATAGCTGCCTTTCCCCCCACCCTTCGCGATCACATCCACTGTGGTGCGTTCGCACTGTGTAATTAATTACCCAACCCCCAACCCCCTAGTACTCTATGCGTTCGCGGCTTATTGGTTGCGTTCGCGTAGAGTAACTTTCCTATGCTCCGCGTTCGCACCCTATACTATGTGATTGCATAGTGTTAGCCAACCCCCTCCCAGATTTGTGTTGTGCGTTCGCATAGTGCAAAAACTCAGACACTAGAAACTGACCAAAAACACCAGATTTTTAAGTATAAAAATACCCCGACGCCTATCCGAAACTCACCCGAGCCCTCGGGGCTCCAAACCAAATGTGCACACAATCTCAAAAATATCCTACGGACTTACTCGTGCGATCAAATTGCCAAAATAACATCTTAAACAACGAATTTATCATAAAAATCAAAGAAAACTTCTAAAACTTTCAGAGTATCAAAATTTACAACCGTGGGTCTGAATCACGTCAAACGACTTCCGTTTCTTACCAAATTTTACAGACATGTTATAAATATTATATTGAACATGTACCTGGCTCTGAAAAATAAATACGGGCTCGATACCATAGGTTTCACACATACTCAAATTTCTAAAATCTTCTATATTTTCAGAAAAACAATTTCTTTCAATAATTCATTTCTCGGGCTTGGGACTTCAGAATTCGATTGCGGGCATACGCCCAAGTCCCATATTTTCCTAAGGACCCTCTAGGACTGTCAAATCACGGGTCTTGGTCCGTTTACCAAAAATGTTGACCAAAGTCAACTTAATTCAAATTTCAAAAGGAAAACTATCATTTATCTCAGTTTTTCACATAAAGGCTTCTCGGCTATACGCCCAGGCTGCGCACGCAAACCGAGGTGAGATAAAATGAGGTTTTCATGACCTCGAAAAACAGAATTGAATTATAAAACACGTGATGACCTTTTGGGTCATCACATAAACCCCTATGGGACTCGAGCTGGTCCCGCAGGAACGGTCTGAGTTGGAGTCCCCTCATCGAACTCAACCTGAGGCTCCACGGCTGGCGCTGCTGCTCGGGTTCTGGGATGAACCCTGCCCCTGCCTCGATTTGTGGCACGGCCTCGGCCTCTGCCCCTCGTAGGAGCTGCTGCTGGAGGATTCGACTACTGATCAGCGGAAGAATCGGTTTGCGTTCTCTCCATGTGCGAGAGAATAAGAATAGAGGAGTTCAATCAGTATTGGGATAACAAGTATCGCACAAAAGAGTTGAATAAAAATGAACTCGTTCCTAACTTTATAGCCTCTAGGAGATAAGTAAAAACGTTTTCGTACCGGTCCCCCAGACTCTACTAAGCTTGTCCGTGAATTGTGAGACCTAAGCAACCTAGTGCTCTGATACTAACTTGTCACGACCCATATTCCCAACCATCAGGATCGTGATGACGCCTAACATCATACTCTCTAGGCAAGCCAATGTTAGAATTTAGATAACTGTTTTCTTTTACAATTAATTGAATATAAGTAAACAGTTTAAATCAGGTGATAAAAAATGCAGAATTAAATAAATATTGCGTAACCATGAACAATTAGTACCACCCAGAACTGGTGTCACAATCCACGAACATTCTATGAGTATCTACAAGTATCGGTCTGAAAGAAAAGTACATCTGTCTCGAAAGAAAATAAAACAAAAATGTAGAGCATATGAGGGGACGCCAGGGCATGCGGACGCCTGCAGGACTACCTTGGGTCTCCTGAATGAATGCCTGCAACCGACCTCTCGATCAACCACAATCAGCTCCAAAATTTGCATAGAAAGTACAAAGTGTAGTATCAGTACAACCGACCCCATGTACTGGTAACTGCCGAGCCTAACCTCGACGAGGTAGTGACGAGGCTATGATGTGGCATTAATAATACAACCTGTATACAGCTTATAATAAAGCAAAAAGGGAGTACAAAACGAAACAAAATAGTAACTTGCAGTAAATAAATAAGTAACCTAGCTATCTTGCTAATACTCAGCTAACCAATCCTTAAGAGAATTTCAATGCTACATAATGAAATCATAATAGAAGTAAAATACGCAAATAACAAAATGATGCGGCGTCCATCCCAATCTCACTATGTAATAAGTAACAACAGGAATATTCACCCTTATTACTCCTGTTGCGACGTGCAACCCGATCCCACCCGTCCACCCTTATTCCTCCTCAATACATCACCGTCATTCCCCATGTTGCAGCGTGCAATCCGATCCCACCTGTCCAACCTTATTACTCCTTGTTGCGGCGTGCAACCCGATCCAACCAGACAATCACCAGTCACACAATAAGAACAAGTATTTCTCAATTTAGCTTGAAACCCTCCACAACATTTATGCCTCAAATCAATGCAAACGGAAATCTAAACAGTTAAGAAACTTCATCAATTAATGCTACACAGCGAGCTCAACCAAAATGTACCATGAAACACCGATAAACCAACGTAAACTAATAATGTGATACCATGAACTATGAAATAACTAATGCCTTCAATAACGAAAACAACATTTAACTAGAAGCAATTAAACATGAAAGCACTAATAAGCACGTAGCAATTAAGGAAGGAAAACAATATATAGTAGGGAGGGGGAAGGGAACATGCTAAACAGATAATGTGGCGGCTCATAGGTACTCGTCACCTCACCTATACACCACACACATGAAATTTCACATAGCAATTAAGTCGAAAATTCCTAATCCCTCAAGTCGAAATTAGACCAAACACTTACCTGAACCCGGTGGCTAACTCAACGCTCAATTACCGCTTTTTCTCTATTTTCCACCTCCGAACCACTCATATCTAGTCAATATCAACTTAATAACATCAATCATTGCTAAAGGAGTTATCTTTAATGAATAATTACTGTTTTTCCCAAAATTTCCAAAAAAAATATCAAGTAACCGATCCCGGGCCTGCTTGGTCAAAACTCGAAGTTCGAGTCAAAGTTCGTTTATCCATTCACCCCAAGCCCGAATATGCAATTGGTTTCAAAATCCGACCCCAAATTGAGATCAAATTCCCAGTTTTCCAAAAGTCCCTTATTCTATCACCCCAGTTTCTACTATAAATTTCCTAGATTCTAGGTTTAATTCTTGTAAATATAAGTAAAAGATTGAAAGAAACAAGTTAAAGAACACTTACCTATGTTTTGGGGAAGAAATCTCCTTAGAGAAATCGCCCTACGTCGTCTACTCCTTTGAAATGAGAAGAATAAGGCTGGAGTTCGAATTAAATGAACTCACTGTCCGACCTTTGCACCTGCGTTACTTGGGCCGCATCTGCGCATCCGCACGTGTGGACAGAAGGTCCGTTTCTGCGGACAGGTTTCCGCTTCTGCGGTCCCGCTCCTGCGATGAGGAGTCCGCATCCGCAGAGATCAAAGTAGAGGTCCTGGGTTGCATCTGTGGGCTATCGCTCGCACCTGCGACCAAAGGCTCGCAGGTGCGGGCACACCAGATCTGGTGGACTAGCAGCCTTGGTTGAGTTTTAACTCAACTCGTGCATTGCCCGAATGGCACCCGAGCCCTCGGGGCTCCAGACCAAACATTCACACAAGTTTAAAACATCGTCGGACTTGCTTGTGCGATCAAATCGCTAAAATAATACCTAAAACTACTGATTTAACATCAAAATCACTGAAATTCTCAAGAATACTTAAAGTTTCTATTTTCTAAACCGAGGTCCGAATCACGTCATAGAAACTTCGTTTTTCACCAAATTTTGCAGACATGGTTTAGATATTATAACAGACCTGTACCGGGCGTCGGAACGAAAAATGCGGGTCTGATACTATCAAGATCAAGCATTAAACACATAATATAAAACCATAGATTTTCTGAAATTCAATTTTAGTTAAAAATTCATTTCTCGGGCTATGGACCTTGGAATTCATTTCCGGGCATACGTCCAGATCCCATATTTTACTACGGACTCATCGGGACCGTCGAAATACGGGTCCGGGTCCGTCTACTCAAAACGTTGACCAAAATCAACTAAAAATTATTTTAAATTTCAAAAATTATTATTTCTTCTATTTTTCAGATAAATATTTTCCGAAATTATGCTCGGACTGCGCACGCAAATCAAGGAAGAAAATTATAAGATTAATAAGGCTAATGAGCGTATAAAGCCCTAAAACACAGGATGATCCCTTGGGTCATCACAGTGACATACAAAGAGGATCTCCTAACTGAGAAAACACATTTTCTTTTATTATTCTCGCAACAAAAATGCAAATTGTTCAATTTTTTTAATCAGTATAAAATAATACAGATTTTCAAGAGATTAGAAGAAGAAATTATTATTTCTTTGTCTTGGAGAAAGCTATCTTTTGTCTGTCCATTTATGTAACCGTGTGTTTATTTGGATGCATCCAAATATTGTCTTTTCAAAGAGCAAGAGTCATTAGTTAAAATTGAATTGCTTGCAATTGACGGGTTCTGAAAGAACTATGTCAATACTATTTTAGAAAGAGTAAAAATATGAAATTTGTGTTAAAATCAGAATTACAATTATTTTTCAACCAAATCTCATGAATTTAACTTTTAGTTTTGTTGTGTTTGTATAGTCCGTTCTTATTTAAATTGGAACTTTTAAAAGAAAGTCAGATTTGATTAAAAGAATAATTTAATTTTTTTTTGTATTATTTCAAAACATTTTACGAGAAATAATTTACAAAAATAATTTACTTTTTTCTAAAGATATTTCTATATGATTTTTAATTTGTTTTATTCATATGGGTTAGAATGTCTAACCATTTCTTTTGATAAGGTGCAATTATCTGAACAACCTTTACAAAATTTGTAAACATGTCATTTTAAACTAATAATCATACATGAGATACGTAAACAAAAATCATAACTAAAATCCATTTAATTTGCAATTGTCTATAAAAAAGGCCACATTATTATTTGCTTATACTTTATTTAAACACAGAAAACATTTCCAGGAAAACCTACATATCAATAGTATTTTTGTTTTGTAATGCAAAATTATAATATAAACATAATACATCAAATACATTAATATGGACATAGTCAAGTAAAAGTACACTGTAACTCTATACTTTTAAGGAGTGGCATATCAGATAAAAGGAGCTATACTTAAAACGGGAACGCTAAGATAGCTGAAAAGTAATATAATAAGTAATTTTTTTCTCTTACTGGGAAAAGAAAGGAGAGGAGCATTCAAAGATTGTGATTGGAAGTATACAAATATGACTTCTTCATGTCCATGTTGTATATTATTTGGAATCCCACGGCTCAAATTCAATGATATGATAAATTAATAATTATTTATGGCAAGGAAATAACATAGTATCATATTACTTGCATTTAGATAGCTACATGGGAGAAATATTTTTCATGCTAAAATAAAGAGGGGGGAGGACTCCTAAATCAAAAAAAAAGGTTGTAAATGGCCAGGTAATCCAACGACAACAACAACAACATACCCAGTAAAATTTCATTAGTGGGGTCTCGGGAGAGTAGAGTGTACCCAAACCTTACCCCTACCCTGAAAAGTGTAGAGAGGCTATTTCCAGGAGACTATCGGCTCAACATGAGGCACAATAATATCAGAAAAGAACCAAGAGAAAAGGCATGTAACAACAAAAGGATGTCAGGAAGAAAACAACAACAACGAATAAGTGAAAGGACAATAACACAAATGTAACGACCCGACCGGTCGTTTTGTCTTGTAGGACCCCGTGCCCCTAAATGAGACTTCCCGTAGTTTCTTTTACTGATTTATGAATTGTGGGGACGGGTGGTTCGGGATTTTGAGGAGTTTGGAGTGGTACGGGAACACTAGGTTCCTTAAGGATTGGCCTTAAAGGCCAAGTTTGACTTCGGTCCACAATTTTAGTAAACGACCTTGAAATCAAGATTCGAAGGTTTCAGTAGGTTCGTATGATGATTTCGGACTTGGGCGTATGTTTGGAACGGGTTTTGGATGACCCGAGACCGTTTCAGCGCCAAATACTGAAATAAGAAATTCCTTAAGTTCAAATCGAGGTTTGGAACATGTTTTTGTGTTATCGAGGTCCAAATGGAAATCCGAGACCGGGAATAGTTCTCTTATGTCATTTATGACTTGCTCCCAAAATTTGGTATTATTCCGAGTAGTATAGGTAGGTTCGGCGCATTGTTAGATAATTATAGAACTTGAAGTTCTTAAGTTTGATCCAATATGTTTTGGGGAGTGATATTTAGATTTAGCGTTGTTTCGGACGTTCCGAAGGCCCGAGCAAGTCCGTATTATGATTAAGGACTTGTTAGTATAATTGGGCGGGGTCTCGGGTGGGCCCAGATGCCGTTCGGGCATCGAGCGAGGCAAAAACCAGTAATAAATGACTGCTGGTGCACCAGATCTGGTGCGACCGCACCTGCGGAAGCCTAGCCGCAGGTGCGAGACCGCTTCTGCGGACCCAGCCTTGGAGGTGCGACACCAGGTGGTGTTGCCCGTTTCCGCAGGTGCTGATCATTTTCCGCAGAACTAGAACCGCAGGTGCAGACTCTGCTCCGCAGGTGCGGAACCAGGCCCCCTTCCCCTCCTCCGCAGATACGAGATTTTTCTCGCAGATGCGAGACCGCAGGAGCGATCCTCGAGCCGCATGTGCGAAAAACCTGTAGGCAGTGAGGTTATTTAAAATACGAGAATTCACCATTTTTGAACACTTTCTTCTTCCTTGGGGCGATTTTAGAGCATGCAAAAGAGACAAACGACCTAGCTACTGTAAGGTAAGTAATTCCTACCCTAAGTTTAGTTAAATACTTTAACCCTTAGGTAGATTAACACCTTAATTAGTAGAAATCATGGGTTAGAGTGAAAACCCAGATATTTATGAAAATGAGGGAATTACCAATAAATTAGTTATGAAATCATACAAAAACTATATAATATCGATCCTTAGGCTATGGGTGAGTGTTTCCTTTGAAAATTTCAGGAATTCGAGTGTCACGACCCGAAATCCCACCTTCGGCCATGAGTGCGTCTAACGTTGAACCCGCTAGACAAGCCAACGTTTGAACTAGATAAAATTCATTAACAACTAACACGTATAAGATAACTAAGGCATTGATGGTCAACAATATGAAGGTTAACAAATAGCCAAAAATAACATAGCAATTTCGAAATAAAACCCATATACAAATCCCAGAACTAGTGTCACATACTCACGAACTGTCTAAGAGATTACTAAAACAAAGGTATGAAAATAAGTACATAGGACTGTCTTTGAACTATCAGATAAGACAAAGCTGAAAGTGAAGAGTAGAAGGTGACGCCAAGGCCCACGAACGTCTGCGGGTCTACCTCGATGTCTCCTGTATGAAATGACGGGATGCTCCGCCCGTCAATGACCACCGGGTCCGATTGCGTAGTCTGCACAACATAAAGAAGTGCAGGTGTAGCATCAGTACATCCGACCCCATGTACTGAGTAAGTGCCAAGCCTAACCTCGACGAAGTCGTGACGAGGCTAGGACCGATAACAGTATATGTACCTGTGCAATTCTATATAATGACAGGAAAATATCGACGGAAATAAGCAAGTAAGACAGTTACGGGGAGAACATGCTGGGGGTAAAAGGGGCAACAAAATGCTAGCACGGCAGAACAGGGTAATAACTGAAATGTAAAAGTAAAAGCAGGAATTTAACTTCTCAAAACAGATAATGAACAGCAGAAGGCACGACATGTCCCCTCGTGCATAACCTCACGATCACTCGGCACGGAATGTCCCCTCGTGCGTATATAGTAACAGTCAGCACAAAATGTCCCCTCGTGCAATAAATACTCAATGATCAACACGGCATGTCCCCTCGTATGATAAATAATAAACAATCGGCACGGCTTGTCCCCTCGTGCGTTAAATAATAAATGATCAACACGGCATGTCCCCTCGTGTGATAAATAACAAAGAATCAGCACGGCATGTCCCCTCTTGCGATAAATAATAAACGATCAACACGACATGTCCCCTCGTGTGATAAATAACAAACAATCAGCACGACATGTCCCCTCGTGCAATAAATAATAAAAAGGCAACAATATAATGTAAAAATCAACAATAAGAAGTCTCAAGTGTATGCAAATACTCAATAAAATTCCATCGTCCCGGCAAGGAGAAATCATCAATTAATAACTCAACAAATGCCTGGCAAGGGTCTCATCTATAACCAACCTCGCATCAGAAATACAGTTTCAACAGTAAAAGCCTTAACTAAAACAAATGACACAATAACTCCCCACGTCATGAAACAACATCAAGGTATCACTTCTAAATCACCAATTACTCATAGTACGAAGAATACTAAGAACATAGTATGATTCATCACAATTGACTCACGGGCATGCTTGACCGCAACATATAGGCACTCGTCACCCCGCCTATACGTTGGACATGAATTACACATAGCAAATAAGACTCTATACCTAATCCCTCAAGCTAAGGTTAGGCCAAACACTTACCTCGGCTCCAAAAATGCAAGTCAAGCCTCAATCACAGCCTTTCCTTTAGAATCCGACTCCGGAACGGTATTATCTAGACATAATCAACCCAAGTATATCAATAATGGCTCAATAAATAAAACCCATAGCCTAATTATTTATTTCAAAGCATTCCTCCTAAGATTCCAAAATCCGACCCCGGGCACTTGGTCCAAACACGAGGCTCGGACCAAAACCTGATCACCCATAACCCCACGAGTTAGAATATATAATTTGTTTTAAGATTCGACCCCAAATTGAGGTTGAATCACCCAAAATTCTCAAAAACCCAACTCTACCTAAAATCCCTAATTCCTACTTTGATTTCATGATTTTAGCCCTAGATTCTAGTGATTGATGAAGGAAAATGGTAGAGATTAGAGTTAGGATCACTTACCCAAGTGGCTATGGAAGAAAACTCGCTTGAGGATCGCCTATGGGGTCTTGGAGAGGAAGAAGATGGTGAAAAAGTGATAATCCCGTAATAATATTCTGTTTTTGACTTAAGGAATTAACTGGGCGATTTTGTTCATCGCGATCGCAAGAAAAGGGCTGCGATCGCGAAGAGTATGGTCCTAACTCACTGCGATCGCAGAAGAGGAGTCGCGATCGCGGAATATAGCTTAGCTGACCCTATGCGATGGCAGGAAGAGGTTTGCGATCGCAGAACACTGGGACGCCACACTATGCGATCGCGGGTCGAAGGGATGCGATCGCGGAAGGGACCAGGATAGACCTCTGCGATTGCGGAGCAAGGGCTGCGATCGCAGAGAAGAAAACACCAGACACCAGAAACCTGCAACATCACACCAGATGTTTTTCTAACTTTTTGCACTCTGATGCCTATCCGAAACTCACTCGAGCCCTCGGGGCTCTAAACCAATAACACACACAACTCCCAAAGCCTCCTACTGACTTATTCAAGCTTTTTAAATCACCAAAATAACATCAAAAACAATGAATTAAACTCCAAAATCTATAGAATTTTTCTCAAACTTCATAAACTTCTAAATTTCCCATTTTTGATCCGAAACACGTCATTTCAGTCCGTTTTGCACCAAATTTCATTGACAACACATAATAACCATATTGAACATGTTCCGGAATCTGGAACCATAATACGGGGCCGGTAACACGGGTTTCACATTAAAATTCATTTTCAAAAGTCTTTATCATTTTCAGAAAAACTATTTTCTTTAAAAATTCATTTCTCGGGCTTGGGACCTCGGAATTCGATTCCGGGCATACGCCAAGTCCCATATTTTCCTACGGACCCTCCGGGACCGTCACATCACGGGTCCGGGTCCGTTTACCAAAAATGTTGACCAAAGTCAACTTTATTCATTTAATTATCATAAATTCTATTTTTCATCAAATTTCAATATAAAGACTTCCCGGCTACACGCCCGGGCTGCGCACACATATCAAGGTGAGATTAATAGAGGTTTTTGGGGCTTCAGAACACAGATTTAGCTAGAATTACTTAGGATGACCTTTTGGGTCATCACAATCTCCACGTCTAAAACAAACGTTCGCCCTCGAACGGACATAGAAAAGTACCTGAGTCTGAGAAAAGATGGGGATAACGACTCCTCATATCGGACTTGGACTCCCAAGTAGCTGCCTCGGCAGGCTGGCCTCTCCACTAAACACGGACCGAAGGATAACTCTTCGACCTGAACTGACGAACCTGCCTATCTAATATCGCTATTGGTTCCTCCTCATAATCAGATCCTTGTCCAACTGGACACCGTTGAAGTCAAGAACATGAGATGGATTTGCAATATACCTCCAGAGCATGGATATATGAAACACTGGATGCACTGATGATAAATGCTGTGGCAAGGCAAGTCTGTAGGACACCTCTCCTACCTTGTCCAAAATCTCAAATGGACCAATATACCTAGGGATCAACTTGCCCTTCTTTCCGAATCTCATCCTGCCCTTCATAGGCGACACTCGAAGGAACACCTGGCCTCCTACCATGAAAGCAAAATCTCGAACTCTGCGATCGGCATAACTCTTTTTCCTGGACTGGGCTGTACGAAGCCTATCCTGAATAATCTTCACCTTATCCAAGGCATCTTGGACTAACTCAGAAGCCAATAACCTAGCCTCTCCGGGCTCAAACCATCCGACTGGAGACCGACATCGCCTACCATACAACGCCTTATACGGAGCCANAGACTGCGTGTCCGTCTGGGGATGAAATGCTGTGCTCAACTCAATCTGCGTGCCCAACTATCGCTGAAATACTCTCCAGAAATGGGAGATAAACTGAGTACCTCGGTCTGATATGCTAGATAAGGGAACACCGTGCAATCTGACAATCTCTCGCATATAGATCTGAGCTAAACTCTCCGCTGAAGATGAAACCGCCAGAGGAATGAAATGTTGTGACTTGGTCAGCCTATCTACAACAACCCATACTGCATCAACCATCCTCGGAGTCTGTGGGAGTCCAACTACAAAATCCATCGTGATACGTTCCCACTTCCACCCGGGAAGCTGAATCTGCTGCATCAAACCACCGAGTCTCTGGTGCTCATACTTAACCTGCTGACAATTCAAGCACCGAGCTACATAAGCCACAATATCCTTCTTCATTCTACGCCACCAATAATGCTGCCGCAAGTCCTGATACATCTTCGCGGCGCCCGGACGAATGGAATAGCGGGAACTATGGGCCTCCTGCAATATTAACTCACGAATGCCATCAACATCAGGGACACATATACGACCCTGCAATCTCAAAACTCCCTCAGCATCAACTGTGACCTGCTTGGCACGTCCGTGCCGAACCGCATCTCTAAGAGCACACAAATGACGATCATCATACTGCCTGGCGCGAATACGATCATACAATGAAAAACGAGCAACGGTGTGGGCCAACATACTGCCAGCCTCAGAAACCTCTAATCTAACAAATCGATTGGCTAACGCCTGAACATCCAAAGCCAAAGGTCGCTCTCCAACTGATAGATAAGCCAAACTACCCATGCTGACTGACTTCCGGCTCAAGGCATCGGCCACCACATTGGCCTTTCCCGGATGATAGAGAATAGTAATATCATAATCCTTCAGCAACTCTAACCACCTCCTCTGCCTCATATTCAACTCCTTTTGCTTAAACAAGTATTGCAAACTCTTGTGATCAGTGAATACCTCACACGGTACCCCATACAAATAGTGCCTCCAAATCTTCAAGGCATGAACAACGGCTGCAAGCTCCAAATCATGGACCTGATAGTTCTTCTCATGAATCTTCAACTGACGTGAATCATAGGCTATAACCTTCCCATCCTACATCAACACTGCACCAAGTCCAACTCATGAAGCATCACAATACACGGTATAAGAACCTGAACCTGTGGGCAATACCAACACTGATGCCGTGGTCAATGCTGTCTTGAGCTTCTGAAAGCTCGCTTCACAATCCTCAGACCATCTGAACTGAACACTCTTCTGTGTCAACTTGGTCATAGGGGTTGCTATAGATGAAAACCCCTCCACAAACCGGCGATAATAGCATGCGAGGCCTAAGAAACTTCGAATCTCTGTGGCTGAAGTGCGCCTAGGCCAATCTCTAACTGCTGAAACCTTCTTCGGATCCACCTGAATGACCTCTGCCGATACAACGTGACCCAAGAATGCCACAGAACTCAACCAGAACTCACACTTAGAGAACTTGGCATACAGCTGCCGATCCCTCAGAGTCTGGAGGATGACTCTAGGTGCTGCTCATGCTCCTCTCGGCTGCGAGAGTATATCAAAATATCATCTATAAACACGATCACAAATGAGTCCAAATAAGGCCTGAATACCCGATTCATCAACTCCATAAAAGCAGCGGGGGAATTAGTCAGCCCAAACGACATGACCAAAAACTCATAATGCCCATAACGAGTGCGAAATATTGTCTTAGGCACATCAGAAGCCCTAATCCTCAGCTGATGATAACCAGACCTCAAGTCTATCTTAGAGAACACCGTAGCACCCTGAAGCTGATCAAATAAGTCATCAATCCTCGGCAAGGGATACTTGTTCTTGATAGTAACCTTATTCAACTGCCGGTAGTCAATACACATCCTCATTGAGCCATCTTTCTTCTTCACGAACAATATTGGAGCACCCCAAGGAGAAACACTAGGCCTCATGAAGCCTTTATCCAACAAATCTTGTAATTGTTCCTTTAATTCCTTCAACTCTCGGGGAGCCATACGATACGGGGGAACATAAATGGGCTGAGTGCCCTCAGCTAGCTCAATACAAAAATCAATATCCCTGTCGGGTGGCATACCCGGCAGGTCAGTAGGGAATACCTCTGGAAACTCACGAACCACGGGCATGGACTCTACAGAAGGGACCTCAGCACTAGAATCACGAACATAGGCCAAATAGGCCAAACAACCCTTCTCGACCATGCGCCGAGCCTTCATATAAGAAATAACTCTACCAGAAGTATGACTAGGAGTCCCTCTCCACTCTAAACGAGGCACACCTAGCAAGGCCAAGGTCACTGTCTTGGCATGGCAGTCCATAATAGCAAGATAGGGAGATAGCCAATCCATCCCCAATATAACATCAAAGTCAACCATATTAAGAAGCAAAAGATCAACCTGAATCTCCAGACCACTAATAACTACTACGCAAGCACGGTAGACTCGATCTATCACTATAGAATCACCCACCGGTGTAGACACATGTACAACAGTACTCAAGGAATCACGGGGCATACTCAAATAAGGGGCAAAATATGAAGACACATAGGAGAATTTAGAACCCTGATCGAATAACACCGAAGCATCTCGGCTGAAAACTAAAACCGTACCTGTAATAACTGCATCAGAAGCCTCAGCATCTGGACGAGCAAGAAAAGTATAACACCGGGGCTGAGCCCCTCCAACCTGTACATCTCTGTGCTACCTACTACGGGCTGACCTCTACCCCTCATGGCCTGCCCTCCACCTCTATGAGTCTGACCTCTACCTATGGCACGACGACCACCCCTAGCTGGTAGAAGGGGCGAGGGTGCACCTGATGCGGGAACCATGGCACGGGAACCATGGCACGGTAACCCTGATACTGAGAACCACCAAAACCTCGGGGGAAAAACCTAGAAATATTCCCCATACCACCGCAAGTGAAGCAATACTTCGGCTGCTGAGAATACTGACCCTAGAACTATCCCTAACAACCAGAATGACCACCCTGATAGCTCTGAATCGGCGGCGCACTGATGGGAGCTGAAGGTGCACTGCGGGATACCTGGAGTGCCAACTGATAAGGCCTAGGGGGATGACCTCTGCCAAAGGAATCTCTGCCTCCAGATGAAGCACCACTGAAATGGCCGAAATGACGAGGTCTCTTGTCAGACCCTTGACAACCACCCTGGAATAATACCATCTCAATGCGTCTGGCCACATCGGCTGCATCCTGAAAGGAGATATCAGTAACCGTCTCTCTGGCCATCTAAAGTCTGATGGGCTGAGCTAGACCCTCAATAAATCTCCGAACTCTCTCTCGATCAGTGGGGAGTATCATAATGGCATGCATGGCCAGAGTAATGAACCTCGTCTCGTACTGAGTGACGGACATGGAGCCCTGCTGCAGACGCTCAAACTGCCTCCGAAGGTCCTCTCTCTGAGTAACTGGAAAGAACTTCCCCAAGAACAACTCATAGAACTGAGCCCAAGTCAGAGGTGCAGATCCCGCTGGTCCTGTCAAGCAGTAATCTCTCCACCATATCTTGGCGGTGCCAGAAAGACGAAATGTAGCAAAATCTACTCCATTGGACTCCACAATGCCCATGTTCCGAAGAACCTCATAACAGCTGTCTAAATAATCCTGGGGATCATCTGATGGTGCACCAGTAAATGTAGTAGTGAGTAACTTGGTGAACCGATCCAACCTCCACAGAGCGTTTGCTGACATGGCTGCTCCCTCAACTGCTAGTGCCACAATACCCGGCTGAACTACTCCGGCTGTCTAAGGTGCCAGAGTCTGGAACTGAGTGGAAAACTGCTCTGGCGTATGAATAGCAGGAGTTTGGGTCCCTCCCCCTGCCTGAGATCCAGCTGGTGCAGTAGGAAAAGACCGGCCTGAGCTACACTCTCCATGAGTCCCACTAAGCGGACTAGAGCGTCCTGAAGCACTGGGGTAGCAATGAACCCCTCTGGGACTTGAGCTGGTCCAACTGGAACTGTCTGAGTAGGAACCTCACCGGCAAAGTCTGCATGTGGGTCCTCTACTAGAGCTGCTGCTCTAGCTCTGCTTCGGCCTCTAGCACGGCCTCGGCCTCGGCCCCTCGTAGGAGCTGCAATAGGAGGATCAAGCTACTTGTCGGTCAATGAGGAAGCACGCGTTCTCGCCATCTGCGAGAGAGTAAAATAGAGACTCAATTAGTATTCAGAATTCAACTGGCACGACAGAGAATGAAAGATGTGAAGTTATTCCTAACTTTGCAGCCTCTGGGGGACAAGCACAGACGTCTCCGTACCGATCCCTCAGACTCTACCAAGGTTGTTCGTGAGTTGTGAGACCTAAGCAACCTAGGGATCTGATACCAACTTGTCACGACCCGAAATCCCACCTTCGGCCATGACTGCGTCTAACGTTGAACCTGCTAGATAAGCCAACGTTTGAACTAGATAAAGTTCATTAAAACCTAACACGGATAAGATAACTAAGGCATTGATGGTCAACAATATGAAGGTTAACAAATAGCAAAAAATAACATAGCAATTCCGAAATAAAACCCATATACAAATCCCAGAATGGGTGTCACATACTCACGAACTGTCTAAGAGATTACTAAAACAAAGGTCTGAAAATAAGTACATAGGACTGTCTTTGAACTATCAGATAAGACAAAGCTGAAAGTGAAGAGTAGAAGGTGACGCCAAGGCCCACGAACATCTGCGGGTCTACCTCAATGTCTCCTGTATGAACTGACGGGACGCTCCGACCGTCAGTGACCACCAGGTCCGGTTGCGTAGTCTGCACAACATAAAGAACTGCAGGTGTAGCATCAGTACAACCGACACCATGTACTGAGTAAGTGTCAAGCCTAACCTCGGTGAAGTAGTGACGAGGCTAGGACCGACAATAGTATATGTACCTGTGCAATTCTATATAATAACAGGAAAATATCGACGGAAATAAGCAAGTAAGACAGATAGGGGGAGAACATGATGGGGGTAAAAGGGGCAACAAAATGTTAGCACGGTAGAACAGGGTAATAACTGAAATGTAAAAGTAAAAGCAGGAATATAACTTCTCAAAACAGATAATGAACAGCAGAAGGCACGGCATGTCCCCTCGTGCATAACCTCACGATCACTCGGCACGGAATGTCCCCTCGTGCGTACATAGTAACACTCGGCACGGAATGTCCCCTCGTGCAATCAATACTCAATGATCAACACGGCATGTCCCCTCGTGTAGTAAATAATAAACAATCGGCACGACATGTCCCCTCGTGCGTTAAATAATAAACGATTAACACGGCATGTCCCCTCGTGTGATAAATAACAAACAATCAGCACGG
>ML269107.1:0-37534 GCA_005239495.1 Nicotiana undulata
TTACTCAATTTCCTCAACTTAAGGCTTCTGAAATGAGAATTTTCCTTTCAATTTAACCCCCAACCCCCTAAATTTCAACTCTGACAATACCCACAAGTCATAATACCCGAAATGAAGCTGTTCATGACTCTCAACTACTGAACGACGCGCTGGATCTCAAAACGACCGGTCGGGTCGTTACATTCTCGCCCACTTCAACAGAGGTTCGTCCTTGAACGTGCCAGGAACTGCCCCAGAATTACCTGGAATCACTTTCAGGTGACGAAATACTCCCGGGTCATCAGAAACCCGAGGCGAACATACGCTCAAGTCCGAAATCATCATCCGGAGCTGCTGGAGCTGTCAGCACTCGATTCCGAGGTCGTTTGCTCAAATTGTTGCTCGGAACCAAAATTAGCCAAATAGGCTAGCCTTCAGGAACCAAGTGTTCCTGAACTGGCCAAATCACTTCTGATTCTCGAACTACCTGCCCCCCACAAATTATAAGGCATGAGTAGCCGCTATGGAAAGAGTCATTTACAGGAACGGAGTCGTAACACATAAAACGACCGGCTGGGTCATTACAATCCACCTAAAAAGTGATGTAATAAGTTAATATGAAATGGAAGATCACTTACCTTTTTGTTGGTAGATGAAACCCCTCTTGAAGAGCTCTCAAAAATCGTCCAAGATGATGAAATATGGAGGAAATGAGCCTAAGTCCCGTATTAATTAGGGGCCTGCCTTTAGCTATTTTCGCACCTGCGGCCATAAGGTCGCACCTGCTATGAAGGCCAAGGAGGCCAGGGACTGCACCTGCGAAGGTAGGATCGCACCTGCGAAGGCGCGCCTGCTCTCGCAAGGTCTCCTGATACAACATGCCCCAAGAATGCCACGGAGTCCAACCAAAACTCACACTTGGAGAACTTAGCATATAGCTTCTGCTCTTGCAAGGTCTGGAGCACGACTCTCAAATGCTGCTCGTGCTCTCCCAGGCTACATGAATAAATCAGAATGTCATCAATGAAGACGATGACAAAGGAATCAATATACGGCTGGAACACCCTGTTCATCAAATCCATAAATGCTGTCGGGGCATTAGTCAAGCCAAAGGACATCACCAAGAACTCGTAGTGGCCATATCTCGTACGAAAAGCTGTCTTCGGGACGTCAGAAGCCCGAATCTTCAACTAGTGATACCCTGATCTCAAATCAATCTTAGAAAAGACTCTGGCACCCTGCAACTGGTCAAACAGATCATCAATGTGCGTCAATAGGTATTTGTTCTTGATGGTAACGTTGTTCAACTGGCGGTAATTAATGCACATTTGCATGGTCCCATCTTTCTTCTTCACAAATAGCACCGGAGCACCCCACAGTGACATTCGGCCTGATGAATCCCTTAGCTAACAACTCCTTAAGATGATCCTTCAATTCCTTTGGAGCCATGCGATACGGAGGAACGAAAATAGGCTGCGTATCTGGAGCCAAGTCAATGCAAAAATCAATATCACAATCCAGAGGCATGCCTGGAAGGTCTGAAGGAAATACATCTGCAAACTCTCGAACCACGGGCACCGAATCCACAGTCGGAGACTCAGCGGTGGTGTCCCGCACATAAGCAAGATATGCCAAGCAACCCTTCTCGACCATATGTCGATCCTTCAGGAATGAAATAACTCTGGTGGATGTGCTGACGGTGGAACCCCTCCACTCTAGTCTGGGCAACTCGGGCATGGCCAAAGTAACCGTCTTGGCGTGGCAATCCAAGATGGCACGATGAGGAGATATCCAATCCATCCCTAGAATAATCTCAAAGTCAACCATGTCGAGCAATAGAAGATCTGATCTAGTCTCGCGCCCGCAAAATGATATCACACATGACCGGTAGACATGGTCGACCATCACAGAATCACCCACGGGAGTGGATACATATATAGGAGAAGCCAAAGACTCACGAGGAACACCCGGGAAGCAAGAAAATAAGGCTGACACATATGAGTAGGTAGATCCTGGATCAAATAATACAGATGCCTCTCTACCACATACTGAAATAATACTTGTGATCATAGCATCGCAGGCCACTGCATCTGCTCGGGCCGGTATAGCATAGAATCTGGCTGGAGTGCCTGAAGACTGACCTCCGCGGGACTGAACCGGAGCTGACTGGGCTCCTCCTGCCTGGCCTCCACCTCTGGGACGACCTCTACCAACCTGCCCTCCACCTCTAGGTAGATGGGACGCATGTGTTGTATAAGTAGGCTGATAACACTACTGGATGGCCTTACCCCTAAGTCTGGGGAAAGACCTCGCCATATGACCCGTATCCCCACACTCATAACACTTCACTGATGACATGGCCTGTTGCCTTGAAGAAGAAGGACCCTAAATGGCTGGGGGACGATGAGAAGTCTCTGGCATGGCACTGAAGTAAGGACTGGGAGAACTCTGACAACCCGAATACCCACCAGAGGAACCCTGGATGGCTGGCGGGCGATAAGAACTCTCCGGTATGGCACTGAAATATGGTCTCATAGGAACACCACGAGAAAACGGTGGTGGAGCTGAATGTGGAGGCCTGCTGGGTTGACCCCTGCCAAAATGACCCCCATCCTGGTTGGGGTACCTCTAAAGTCTCCAGAAAACCTAGCTCTCGTGTCCTGCTGGCTCTGCTCTCTACTCCTATACCGGTAACCCTCAATCCGTCGAGCTATCTCGACCACAAGCTGGTAAGTAGTACCCATCTCTACCTCTCGGGCCATGTTGGCCCTAATACCAGAATGTAACCCTGCTACAAACCTCCGCACCCTCTCCGCATCAGTAGGAAGAATCATGAGGGCATGGCGGGACAACTCTAAAAATCTGGCCTCGTAGTCAGTCACAGACATCTGGCCCTACTCCAGCTGCTCAAACTGATAACGTAGATCTTCCCTCTCAGAGGATGGAATATACTTGTCCAAGAATAGTTGAGTGAACTGCTCCCAAGTGATAGGAGGTGAACCTGCTGGCCTACCAAGGATGTAAGACTGCCACCATCTGCGTGATCTACCCTCAAGTTGGAAAGTGGTGAAATCAACCCCATGGGACTCCAGAATCCTCATGTTGTGCAGTATGTCCCTGCACCTGTCAATGAAGTCCTGATCATCCTCACCCCTCTCACCTCCAAAGGTCGGAGGGTGCAATCGGGTCCATCTGTCAAGTAGCTTCTGCGGATCGCCGTCTGCAGCTGGTCTGAGCTCAGGGGCTGCTGGTTGTTCCCCACCCACTGGTAAAGTGTCCGGAGTCTGATATACCGTCGTTGCATGACCTGCGGCCTGAGCAGTCGGGGTCTGAACTCCCCCTCCTGCCTAAGAAGTGGCAGGATCCGCTGGAAACAACCCAGCCTGAGTCATAGTATCCATGAACCGCATCATACGGCCCATGACCTCCTGAAAGCCTGGGGCGGTCATAAAATCTGTCGGGGCAGGATCTGCTGGGGACACCTCGTCCTGCTGCTCAATAACTGGATCCTCTGGGGGTGCTAGTGGAGCAACTCTAGGACGCCCTCGTCGCCCACGTCGGGCCGGTACCCTCCCCCGACCTCTGTCTCGAACGGCGGGGGTAGCGGCACCTCCCGGGGCAGGTATATCAGCTGCACGAGTCCTCACCATCTGTGAGACAATAGAGGAGTGAGACTTAGTAACCATCGATTGCACGATAGAATGGAAATAAGGAGCGGTTTCTTAACATCCTATAGCCTCTCGAAGATAAATACAGACGTCTCCGTATCGATCCGCAAGACTCTACTAGGTTTGCCTGTGACTCGTGAGACCTACGTGAACCTAGGGCTCTGATACCATGTTGTCACGACCCAATTCCGCTCAGGTCGTGATGGCGCCCAACGGCAGGGTCAGGCAAACTAACATTTATCTACCCGTGAGATTTCTTGCGTGATTAAATGATAAAGACCCTTTTTGTGATTCTTTAAATAAAAAAATCCTTTAAACCAATCTCTAAGTGAAAACACAAGGCAATTTACAACCCAAAATAACATAGAATCTGTTTAACTTTACCAAAATATCAAAGAAATCCATAAACGTGCCAGAATCTAGTGTCACAAGTCAACAGGCGACTGAGATTATACACAACCCTACTAATAAATACGATATTGTCTGATAGGGAAAAGACAATAAGACAAAAGTATGTAGGGAACTCCACAGTACTGCCAAGATCGCCAAGGAAAGCAGCTCACCGTGAAATCAGCAGAAGGAAACTCTCAACGATGGCCACCGGAATAGTGGCCGGACACAGCTGGCTCAGACCCTGTACAGTTAAGTACAGAAGAGTAGCATGAGTACATATATTTAAATATATACCCAGTGAGTATCACGTCTAAACTCGAAGAAGTAGTGACGAGAGGTAGACGTTTTATTCACTAGGTCAATATACTAGTTTATGACAATAAAGTTTCAGGATCAATAAATATGGAAAGCAGGTAGACATGGAACAGTCAAATAAACAAGTAGGACCTCCTCTATCGTATCAACTACAGCAGTATATGAACAAAATCACCAAATTCCTTCCAAGCCAGACAGATAAAAATTATGATTCATGAATAAAGCTCTCAAACAAGTAGATAGCATATAATATGCCGAAGCGTACGGCCGAAGCGTCTCGATAAGTTAAATGTGCACTGCCGAGGGTCGAACGGCCCGAACCATAGATGCATCTATTACTCCGCTCACGAATCGATCATGTGAAACGGTTGACATAATGTAAGGCTACCCCGCTCACGAATCATACATGTGACTCTGGTGCTCGTAATATACACAAATCCAACAAAACATCTTTTACGGAAATTCCGGTATCACATTTGTAACATAATCTATAACTTGAGCTTGCAGGATATTCACTAACGTTTTTCATAATGCCTCAGAGATGCTAACTCACCACAGTTACTTGCAAGGAAATACAGACAAGACAAGTAAAAGCATGCTTGTGAATTCTAACACTACCCGACAAAGTATAGTA
Organism: Nicotiana undulata; assembly: GCA_005239495.1. Taxonomy (NCBI): domain Eukaryota; kingdom Viridiplantae; phylum Streptophyta; class Magnoliopsida; order Solanales; family Solanaceae; genus Nicotiana; species Nicotiana undulata. The sequence goes on from ML269107.1 coordinate 4,990, forward strand.
GTCACTACGCACGGACTCTCGTCACTTGGTATGTGCGTAGCCCCCCCCCGCAAATAAGGACATTTAGTCAATACAATTACCTATGGGGACAATTCCCTCTTACAAGGTTGGAAAGGAGACTCACCTCGTGTAGAACTCTACTCCTCGGGTCAAGAAAGTGCCCGAAACTCCAAACTCGTCGCTCGAGGACTCGAANTTTCTAAGAATTCATCAACCTTAGGCCTTAGCTCTAACCCATGATTTTACCTCTAATTTGATGTTAATCCACCTAAAAAGTGATGTAATAAGTTAATATGAAATGGAATATCACTTACCTTTTAGTTGGTAGATGAAACCCCTCTTGAAGAGCTCTCAAAAATCGTCCAAGATGATGAAATATGGAGGAAATGAGCCTAAGTCCCGTATTAATTAGGGGTCTGCCTTCAACTATTTTTGCACCTGCGGCCATAAGGTCGCACCTGCGATGAAGGCCAAGGAGGCCGGGGACTGCACCTGCGAAGGTAGGATCGCACCTGCGAAGGCGCGCCTGCGGACAAACCTCGCACCTGCGAGGTCGCGCATGCGGTGGAGGGTCCGCACCTGCAGAATGGGGATGGGGGCTCCTAGGCCGCACCTGCGATGGTGCAACCGCAGGAGCGGGATCGCACCTGCGACCTGGGCGACCGCACCTGCGGTCACACCAGACCTGGTGCACCAACAGCTGTTGCTGCTGGTTTTTAGCCCCGATCGGGGTCCGGGAGGCCTCTAGGCCCACCCGAGCCCCCGTGCAATTATACCAACAAGTCCCAAATCATATTACGAACTCACTCGATTCTTTGAAACGCCTAAACACCGCTAAAACTCCGAATCACCCTTCAAAACCCCAACTTAGGAATTCTTAAGTTTTAGAATTCAGTTTCAATGCGTCGAACCGACCTATGCTATCCGGAATTCCACCAAACTTTACAGGCAACGCATAATAGTCATATTTGACCTGTTCCGGGTTCCGAAACCATAATACGGGTCCGGTAACACAGTTTTCTCATTAAATTTCATTTTTAAAATCCTTAATATTTTTCAGAAAACAATTTTCTTTAAAAAATTATTTCTCGGTCCTGGGACCTTGGAATTGGATTTCGGGCATACGCTCTGGTCCCATATTTTCCTACGGACCCTCCGTAACCGTCCAATCACGGGCCCAGGTCCGTTTACCAAAAATATTGACCAAAGTCAACTTTACGTCAATTAATTATAGAAATGCCAGTTTTTTCTTCAAGTTTTCACATTAAAGCTTCCCGGCTACACGTCCGGGCTGCGCACGCATATCGAGGTGAGATTACCGGAGGCTTTTGGAGCCTCGGAATGCAGATTTAGCTAAGTTAACACAGGATGACCGTTTGTGTCATCACATTAACGTTAAAAAAAATATAAAAATTCTTTTATGGCACAAATAATATAATAAAATATAACTATACATGAATATAGGCTATTATTGCAAAATTATGTAAATAGCTTAAAAATACAAATATACTTTCATAAAATAAAGTAAAATATCTTGAAACATATATGTTGATGTAAATAATAACTTTGGGTAACTAAATCATTACAAAATAATTTAAGGGGTGATTAAAATAAATATTCAAGTGATTTAAATGCAAGAAAAAAATAATTTTAAAGCTTTAAATATTATGGAAAATTATATAAATACTTGTATAAATCTTGTAAATTAAATAAAGATGTAGAAATGATATTTTAAAAGTGTATATACATATTTTTTAAAATATGAGGGCAAAATTGTATATCAACAGGATGTACCCAAACTAATTTCATGACAATAACACATATATTTCATACGGACAAGTAGTTCTTGCGACCTGGGAGTATCAAGATATATAAAATTCCAAACATATTAAGGTTGTATAAGAGCTTCATGTAGAAATCCAATCACAAAAAGATACATACTAACATGTGAATCTTATTACTCGCAATACCCAAACATCATTCGTTACTCTGGTACCTAATTATCTGATCCCCGTCCTTGAAAGAGGTGTTCATATTTAATATTGTATTTCACTCGATACCCTCATGATAAGTATAATGGTCGACCTATGAATATACATTTTTTTGTGTAATTAAATGATTTTATTAATCACCTAGTGAAAATAATTACAAAACATAGCTTAACCAATCTCAGCCAGCTAATCCCTTAAAGAAGTCACTAATACTACAAAAAACAAGAAAAAAGGTCTCTGCTAGTTAAACTACCCTCTTGCACGTAAAGCTAGCAGGCATATAAATAGCCAGTACTCCCTCCGGTTACTTTTAGCAAGCTTATTAAGAAAATATTAAATTTTATATAAAAATACTTATTATGACTAAATTATTCATAATTAAATATTAATGTGAGGAGTAAGAAATCTTTTTAGGGATATATACATAAGAGTTATTTTATAAAAATAAATTAAATTTTTTCTTAATTACATAACTAGACACTTATTTTAAACTAAAATAAAAAAGAAAACGGGTCTGTGAACCAGAAGGAGTATTAGTAACTAAGCCGTTGGTGCAAAGTTCAAAGTTCCCCCTAGGCCTTGAAGTTGCAAATAGGCGCAATCTCTCTTGCGAGACTATTATGGTCCCTCGATTTTTGTTCAACGATTCTGCAATTCTAATAGGATTGACTCTATTTTTGTAGTATCGTATTGGATTTTTGTTATTACACGTTGCACGTATTATTTGATTTCGTGTTTTATTACTTTGTAGTTGTTATTATTTGTTTATTGATTCATTTTCACTGTTCTTGAATAGAGGATCTTTCAAACACTCTTTCTATTTCCATAAGGTAAGAGTAAGGTTTACGTTTCACTTATGAGATTTCAATGTGTTAGTTGTTGTTATTGTTATAAATTAAGAAAGTGTCATTTTCAGATCTCTTATGTGTAAAAGTAAATCTCTCATATATTTTTTTTGTATGTTTGGCTATTGGATATAATTATTTTTGACCGCCCAACAAATTATTTACATCTGAAAGCTGAAAAAATGTATAAAATTTGTATAATTTTTATATATAGCATACTTATTCAACTTTTCTCTCTCCGGGACTAAGAGAACTTAATGTATACATATACAAAAATAATATAAAAAATATACATTATTTTGACTATTATTTTTAGAGCGGTTATACAATATCATTTTCGTAAAAATTGCACGGGGCGCCCTATTTGGTCGCCCCCATTTAACTTATACCCATTTTTTAAATACTTTTAATTTGTACCCACTTTTTAAATAACTTCAGCTCAGCAGCCAAGATTCGCAGCAACTGAAGTTTTTGTTTGTAATTTGTTGAAGTTTTTGTTTTTGTAACTAGCAAGCTGAAGTTCGCCAGTTACAAAAACAAAAACTTCAGCTCTAGAGCTGAAGTTTACCAATTACAAAACAAAAACTTCAGCTCTAGAGCTCAAGTTCGCCAGTTACAAAAATAAAAACTTCAGCTCGCCAGTTACAAAACAAAAACATCAGCTCTAGAGCTGAAGTTCGCTAGTTACAAAAACAAAAACTTCAGCTCTAGAGCTGAAGTTCGCCAGTTACAAAAACAAAACTTCAACGATTACAAACAAAAACTTCAGCAAATAGAGAACAAAACTTCAGCTACTATGCTTAAGTTCATCAACAAACAAAAACTTCAGCACACTTGGTTCAACACACTTGCTACTTCAGGCCCGTCTACTAGAATGCTGAAGTTTTGCGTGATTGTCTTTGCTACTTCAGGCCCGTATACCTGAAGTTTATGCCAAAAGTGAATACGCTTATAATTTTTTTACAAAACAGATATAAATTAAAACGTAACACTAAAAACGGGTACGCATGCAAATCCCCCGTCATTTTCTTAAAAAAAAAAAAAACCGGGCCCAGCGTCCCCGTCCCATAGGCCCCCAAATAACAGCCCAACTGGTCAAAATTTTCAAAATACCGAAGAGGGAAGTATCCCGAAAACTACGACTCTGCCGTTCCCTCACCAAAAAACTACGAGTTTGCCATCCTTTCAATAACCCTCAATTTCTCCACTCCCTGTAGCTCTAGGGTTTTTGCAGAATCCGAGAAGAAGCATGGCAACATCATCTAGGGTTTTCGGAAACTATTGCCGAACTCTAATGGCTGCTGCGAAGAGCTCCACCGCAATTACACCTCCAGCTCCAGCTGCGACCGCCACCGCCACTGTAAAAGGTCGTCATAAAGGCATACTGAAGCCGCAACCGGTTTCATCTGCTTTAGGGAAATTTGTGGGTTCTTCTGAAATATCGCGTACTGATGCTGTTAAGAAAGTCTGGGATTACATCAAAACCAATAATCTGCAGGTCTACTTTCTATTTCCTTATGTGTCAATTTTTTTTAGTTGGACCGTATGAGTTATTAATTGTAGAGTTGCTATTTGAAATAGCCTCTTTCGTAGAAATGTAAGAGAAAAGTTGCTATGAATAGAGTGCAATTTTCTTTTAGAATATAAAATTATGTTTGATATATGTATATATGAGTTATGAATGGTACAGGGGAACATTTGGTTCAATGGTAAAATTGCTAACCTGGGGACTTGGTCTTTGCAAAAGAAATGAGGGATTTGGGAGTGGGTTTTTGCCTGGGTTAAGTCAAACTTGAGCTGAGTCAAGTATGGCTACATGGTAATTAGGCATGTCATATTGGACTAAATGTTGGGCTTCTAAGGTTCAATATATGAACAAAACGAATGTAATAAAATGCCAATGTTCAAATATATTGTAGTCATGAAATATTAGACAAGATTGTAAATAATCACATACCCCAAGTTGCTTGGAATTGATGGGTTAGTAGTAGCTGTTGTTGTAGTATAAATAATCATATGATGGTGCAATTTGCAAGTTAGATGATAAAATGAATGAGGTTGTTATGCACATTTTATAGGTGTGGCACTATGATGAGCGAAGGTGTTAAAAAGTGACAGTATATAGTTAAATGCATGGAGACTTTTCTTTCTTCATTTTTTAAATTGAACAAATTTTCACAGGGATGATTTTGTTTCATTCTATGCTTCGGGAAGATTTATAATGACCTTGTACAGGTAGGATATGTGGTCGAATGGGAAATGGTAGTGGCTGCACCTAGCACGTCAGTTGCTATCTAGCTGTGTTCTAGTCCTTTGACTGGCTTTGTTCGTTTAAAGATGGTCACACCTATTCAACTCGATCATGCAATAGATGGAATTTTCATTCTTGGAGTCTAAGTCTATTGTTCTGTGTGATTAGAAGGTCGTGGAAATGATTTGAAGCTGTGGAACATATTTAGGGGTAATGTTAAAAAATTTCTATTTAGAAGACTAGCAGACAATGTGACAGAAGCCCCTTCCTAGTAGACTGCAAAAGAGTGAGAGAACCGGCAGCCTTCTAACATTTTGGCATTGAGGTTGTTTTTGTCTCTGCATTGAGTTAGGTTACCCATCGATATGTAATATCAAATGACCTATTTTCTCTGTTATTTTACTTTCCGCCCTATGAGGTTTCCTGAAAGCTGCACATAAAATAAGAGTTGAGCTAATCTTTGCTGGTGATGGTAACTCTTACGTGATGAGTGGCTAGTACAGAATAGAATTTAGCACACTACATGATAATGAATAAGCTAGTTGGTTATCAAGGTTTCCTTCTTCTGCTAGTTCAAATGTGATTGATATGATAATACATCAAGTATGACACTCTTTATATAGAAAAGAGGTAGGATGCTCATGGCATGGGTCCCAGCAATACTATGATGTCTGATTTAATTGCCAAGTGTAGAATGATGCACGATTTTTTATTCTTAAACTACTTCAACACTTTGTATGATCAGCTAGGGCAGATTAAGCATGTTTAACAACATCTGTTAATGTTCAGACTTAAAAGTAGAACTTCCTTATGGATATACTTCTGAGATATTCCTTAAATTGTGTTTGATGGAAAAGCGAAACACAACGGAGCCGAGCATGATTGCCTACATTGCTCTTTTGCTTAGCTTGCTACTAGTTTCTTGCATTAGTTCCTCCATTTGAAACGAAATTAGTTGCAGAGAACAGCAACAATTGTTAGGGCAGAATAGATTATGCTTGTTCAAATAGCAACGTGGTGGTGTTTTGTCAAAATACAGTTTTGTAGTTAAATTTGAATGATCAATGATCACCAACACTTGGGGTTCTAGATAGGCTGTAACTGCGGCATACTATTGCACTGTAGCCTTAATACTCAGAGATCATTTGTAATCGTTGGCATTCCTGATCCAGCAGTTTGAGGCATAGATTTATTGCGAGTGTTGTTAATTATTCATCGAGATTATGTTCTGTCATTATGAACAGATGCTTCGTCATTGATTTCCAAAAAGAAAATATTACAGATCTTGGTTTTCATAACAGTTTAGGACAATGCATATACTTCTGATATGTGCTAGGAAAAGTTGCTTTCTTAGTTTGATACTCCCTCCGTTCCAGTTTATGTGAACCTATTTCCTTTTTGGTGTGCTTCATAAAGAATGACCCCTTTCTAAATTTGGAAACAATTTAGCTTAAACTTCCAATTCTATCCTTTATGAGAAGCTTTTATAACCATACCTTGGACCCCTTTTGACCTGTTTAGGACCACAAACTCGAAAAGTCTTCATTTTTCCTTAAACTCCGTGTCCAGTCAAACAGGTTCACATAAATTGGAACGGAGGGAGTAATTGTTAGCTGATCTGAGTTTATAATTCTTGTGTTCTGTGCCGTGTGCCAAGTGCCGTTTTTGGGTATTTTTAATACTGGTTTATATCAGCTCATGTTTAAACTAGTTGTGGAAATGTCTTAGGTCATATACCCCTTTATTTTTTTGTTGAAAATGGAATTTATAATCTGCAGAATCCTGCAAACAAGAAGGAGATAAATTGTGACGACAAGTTGAAGACCATATTTGCTGGCAAGGACAAGGTTGGGTTTCTAGAGATTGCAAAGCTGCTATCCAGTCATTTTCAAAAGGCTTCTTAAGTTTTGTCACTTTTGCAGTTCCTGTAAACATTAGGGGCCTTCTTGATAGTAAGCTTTTGTACCTTAGTAGCTTCTCCTTTTATTTCTCTTCACTCTGGTTGTGAGAATATGGTGCATAGATCTGAAATTGAAAGCTTCTCGGATTTCATATGCTTGCTTTTCTCCACCCATCCCCTAGGCCCTTTTGCTTTGATGTTAAGATGCAATTGTCCTGGAAACTTTTGAATTTCGTTTCCATTTGCTCTTTATTATATTTTTGTACTGAAGAATATTGCGACTCCAACTTGCTTGAAATTAAGGTGTAAAAGTAGTAGCACTTGTTCTTTATTTACCAAGTTCCCGGTAAATAAAGAACCATTGCTAACCAAATTTTGCATTAAATCAACCTGATTATCGGTTCAACTCTGAGATCTGTATAAACTACCCTGAGTACCTTAATCGGTATAGTATTTTGCAGTCTCTTAATAGTATGATAAAGTGATATTCCAATATTTTATTTTGCAGTCCAAATGAAATGCCTATTAATTTGGTACAGATAATCTCTGTTTAAAGAGTTTTTGTCTTCAAATCTTTTCTTTTGATATCAAAATTGCTACCCCCTCCATTTAATTTATGTTTTATAGAAAGTATTTGGTACTTGTAGTGTTAAACACGTTACTTAATTGATTTCTGTAGCTTTAGAAGGATGTCACTAAAAATAAAATAAAAAGCTTGAATATTGTTTTCGAATATAAATATATATTATTCTTTTTGAAACATATTAATAAAGAAATAGTATCACTTGAAATAGACCACTAAAAGTTCCTTCTTAAAATAGAAAATACTAATAAGAAAATAGTTTTTTTTTATAAAAAAAAACTAAAATTAAATAACCAAATGCTAAAGCTATTTATGAACACATTTCTCAATAAAACTTCTCTGTTATATTCCTTCTGTTTAAGACATTAAAATAGAACTTTTGAATTTGTCTTAATCTTATTACAGTTTTCATTCCCACCCGACATTTTTATGTGGAAATTGTAACAACGATGACGATCAGACCCTAGTGAAATCTCACAAGTGGAGTCTGAGAAGGGTAGCGTGTACGCAGACGTAGTCCTTTTCCGAGGGGCAAAGAGACTGTTTTCGAAAGACCCTCGACTCAAGAAGACATAAAGAGGCGATATATCAGTACCATCAATTAAAACCATAAAAAATAACAGCATCATAAGAACCAGGAAATAGATGGAAGGCACAACAATAACTAGTAGATAAAGCTCGACTCTAAGAGGAACGACAGAGTAGTGAAAACTCAACACTAACCACTAGCAGTCTAAGACTAAATACTAACAGACTAGCCTCACTCTGATGCACCGTAGAAATATTCACAACTACCTCCTAACGGACAACCTTAATGCTCGACCTCCACAACTTCTTGTCTAGGGCCATGTCCTCGGTAATCTGAAGCCACGACATATCCTGCCTGATTGCCTCTCCCCAATAATTCTTAGGCCGCCCTCTACCTCTCCTCCTACCCACCAAAGCAGCCGCTCACACCTCCTCATCGGGGCATTAGGATTTTCCCTCTGAACGTGCCCGAACCATCTGAGTCTTGCTTCCCGCAACTTGTCATCCATGGGGGCCATGCCCACCTTCTCCCGAATATCTTCATTCCTAATCTTATCCATCTTAGTCTGCCTGCACATCCACCTCAACATCCTCATCTCTGCTACTTTCATCTTCTGGATATGTGAGTTCTTAACTGGCCAACAGTCATCCCCGTACAACATGGCAGGTCTAACCACCGCTCTAGAAAACTTACATTTAGTATCGGTGGCACTTTCTTGTCATACAAAACTTCAGACGCTAACCTTCACTTCATCCACCCCACCCCTATATGATGTGTGACATCCTCGTCAATCTCATCATTCCTATGAATAACCGACCCAAGGTACTTGAAACTGCCCCACTTGGGTATGACTTGAGAGTCAAGTCTCGCGTCCAATCCCGTTTCCGTCGGCTCGACGCTGAACTTGCGCTCTAGGTATTCCATCTTAGTACTGTTCAACTTGAAACCCTTAGACTCAAGGGACTATCTCCAAATCTCCAGCCTCTCGTTGACGCCACCTCACGTCTCATCAATCAGAACTATGTCACCATCAAATACCATACACCATGGCACCTCCCCTTGAATATGGTATGTCAGTGCATCCATCACCAGGGCAAATAGGAATAGGCTGAGCGCAGACCCTTGGTGCAACCCCATAACAACTAGAAAATGCTCCAGTCGCCTCCTAATGTCCTAACCCGAGTCTTAGCTCCATCATACATATCCTTAATTACCATAATGTAAACTATCGGCACACCTTTTGCCTCCAAGCATATCCATAGAACCTCCCTATGAACCTTGTCATACGCTTTCCAGATCAATAAAACCATATGCAGATCCTTCTTCCTATCCTCGTACTGTCTCACAGACCTCCTAATAAGGTGGATAGCTTCCGTAGCATAACTCCTCGGCATGAACCCGAACTGGTTGTCTGAAATAGACATTGTCCTCCTCACCCTCACTTCTACCACCTTCTCTCAAACTTTCATGGTATGACTAAGAAATTTGATACCTTTATAATTATTACAACTCTGGATATCGTCTTTGTTCTTGTACAATAGAACCTTGTACTCCCTTCCACTCCTTCGACATCCTATTCGTCTTGAAAATAACGAAATTGTAATTGATCGAATATATATATATATATAAAAGGTAAGAAGAAAAATAAAACAATTTAACAATGTTCAAAAAAAAAAAATTCTATATCTATACTATATTACAAACACGAAAGATCTTAGCGAAATGTCGTTCGTCGTTGTTACCCTTTAAAAATAAAGGTCACACTAAACAAAATAGTCATTTAAATATTTTCCTAATATGTAGGAGTAATTATTCAATTATTTTTCTAATATTAGGATTACTCATTTAATTATCTTCCTAAGATATATGTAAAAATAATTATTTTTTATTTTTAATATTTAAGAATAGTCAATTAATTATTTTTGTAATATTTAGGATTTTGATCAACACTGAATATGAATTGACAAGTATATTTAGGAACTACGAATTTGTTTCTCCATAGAATACCGTCTCCAAACTTTTGGATATATATATATATATAAAGTTGGGCAAATGAAAAGCTTATGTGGCATGTCTCTTAGGCCACCATTCTCATTTATTTTTTATCTTAAATTTTCACAACTTTTTCCTCTTTTTTCCCCCTTCTATTCTTTTTTGCTTCTGATGTTAAATCCTTTGCATAAAGTTTCAGTTTTGAAATTAATTATTTTTTCAGTTACAACTTTTTGCAATCATGGATTTCTTCAAAAAATTTCAGTTACAACTTTATATATGCATCACTTAATTACGTAATTTAATGAAATCTTCACCATTATATTTAAACCACTATATAAACAAACACACCATATCCAAACACCCCGCATAATGGTTTAGCATAAATAAGTTTATTGCTCTGATAACATCAACGAAAAAGCTTAATGTGGAGTTCAAGTTGATTAAAGGTGCTCCTGTCCATCCCCCNTAGTTGGTTTATTGGAGACGATCGTATGAAGTTGGTTCTTTGTCAGTTCTTGTATCTCTTTGATATTTTGCCTTGATTCTGATTCTTCTGTTGCCTGCAATTGCTCTTTCCACTCCAATTCATTAATAAATTTTGTGTGTGTTATCCATTACGAATGTGCTGTCCACATTTGATGTCTCTCTCCGCTTCTCTCTCTCTCTCTGACTGTCTGAACTCTCTTTTCATGCACGATCAGGTTCAGATTTATGATTACCAAAAGAATTTGATTTGTGAGCACTTTCTTGTATGACTGTTTTCTCTGCTTCTGGTGAAGTCTAGAAATAGTAGACTGATTCCAGTACTGGTGAAGTCTACAAAACTGCTAACTGATCTGAGCACTGCAACTAAATATGGTCCATTTTCTATTATTTTCAGGGCAGGAATTATATTTTTGAGTTTGATAGCTTCCCGGACCGCAACAAGTGTCGAGAATTTGTTGGTTAACTATCTCAAACTAACACACGATAGTATCTGTTTCACGTCTCAACCACCAGTTGGACGCAAATGTTACTCTAATAGCGTTTGGACATCTTTTTGAACTGTTTTTTCTTTAAAAAATAATTTATTAGAATTAACCTAAATAGTCGGACACTTAATGCTTATACTAAAAATAACATGAGTAAAATTGTGTATAATACTACTTTTATATATATATAAAGAGTGTATATTATGTTTATCGGCTAAAAAAAATAGTGAATCTGGCCAACTATTTGAGTAAAGATTCCAAATTTTTAAGAACTACGAGTAAGAATTAGTTTTTGAACAAATACACGCTAATTAAAAAATTAGTTTTTCACAACCTACTTTTAGATTTTCTTAACCATATGAATATTAAAAAAAGATTATTCCACAAATATAATAAGATTTTTATAATCGAGCGAAGCGCGGCGAATTCACTCATTGTTCGTAAGTATGGACGGAAAAGAACATTCATTGTGCCAAGTATTTACCAAAACAAAATTTCTTCTTCCTTTGTCATTGAAACTTTTCGTTCTCAGAAACCATCAGCCCCATCACATACCTCTTTTCTTCCAAAGCTTCTCCAAAGTTTCAAATTATATCTCTTAGCCTACTTTCACATGCACGTATAGTTAGGAACATCAGTTAAATACTAGGAAAATAAAAAGTTTGTTATTAATAAAATTCTATTTAAGGTGAATATTTATATTTTAAAGAGATCTTAAGGATTTACTTGGTGGATAAGTCACTATTTCCTTATAAATAGAGGGGTCATATTCCATTATAAATCATCCCAAAATTCAATAAGAATTTCTTCTCTCTTTCTCTGTAATATTGTTCTTCTACTTTTATTGTTTCATAACACGTTATCATCACGAGACTCTAACCAATAAAGTAGAAGCTTTGGGATTTTTTTTAAAAGCAAATTATACTACTAGGCTGATTGCCTAGTAGTTGTTTTATTTATAATAAAAGCAATAACAATGAGTTGTCCTAATGGAGTTAGGACTGTAAAATTGAAAAAAACGACATAGAACCTATTATCAAAATTGGGCTTGTGAGGCCCAATGATGATATTACAATGTGTACTGCTACTGGCATAAATTAAGATAATTTAAATAAATACTAGCCTATATAACTACTGAAAATGTCTATACATCGAGGCTCGTGTGTTGCCTGGCCTAGCATGCTCATGTTAATAGCCCATGTATCCCACAAAATGAGTTGTAGACTGATATTGTACTGTCCAACCATGTTGTCCACGTTGAATAATCTTGCAACTTTGTACGCATAGCACCAAACATTACAGTGATCACTGATGGTATTCTTGGTCGCTTGTTCACTGTTGCATTGTTGTGCATAGTGAGCACCAGTTATGGCCATTTTCCCTATCATATCTCTTCTTGTTATTGCATAGGGATCTTCATTAAAAGGTATCGTGAAGAGTGGAGTATAATAAACTCTCATTTCCCTTCTCAGTTCCCTACATTTCACTATCAATTCATCCGTGATCTCCTCGTGAACCACTTCTTGTGTTGTCCCTGATTCAGCTTTTGCCATATGTGTTGTTCTCCAATTGTAGCAAGATCCAGTTTCAGATGGTTTCATATTGTGCCTTCCTTTTTGTCCTCTTTCCATACGTGTGCATGTCCCTTTTCCTTCCTCTAGGGAATGAGTACATAGTACTAATACCACCCTTATAGGTCGTAATTGGGGACATGGCATGGATACAGTAGCATCTCCTGCAAAAAAGAAAACAAAGTTAGCATAAACCGTAATCACCATGTACTCCTCCCTAAGGATTAGTACATGTTGATCCTGTGATGTCCCTACACCTTTAGTACTCCAATCCTCCTTATTATTGTTATGCTCCAGTATCCAACTCTCAGTCCTTATGCCCTCTTGACTATTTCGATTATACATTCTAGGCAATGTTCCTTCTCTTTGTATTACAATCGTATTCCTTGCTTGCCTACTGAACCATCTGATCTGCATTTTGTTGAGAGTCTTGTCCTGCATTTCCTTTTCTTTTGAACTTGCCTGGCTACCTGTATACCACTCCAGTACATTGCTTTTTTTCCCCTGCACTTCCCTGTTCCCATCGTGTGCCTTATTTTCCATGTCAAGCTGCTCATTTCGATTGCATTATGAGCAGCTGCATTTCTTTTTGCTGTTTAGTGCCTCCCTACTAACCTCACTAACTCCCCTTCTTGTGTTTGATATCCAATTGCTTAGGTAGTCTTTCATTGTCTGCTCTATTCTATTGCTGTGCATATGCTTGTTCCTGCTTTTGCTTGGCTGTTGTTCCTGGGATTGAGTATAATGATTGTCAACTGTTTCATGAACTTCCTTCATGATTAATTTTTGGATTTAAGGTAAGTATTTTACTTTATTTTTATGTTTTTAATTTTGAAATTTTATAATTTGATTTTAAATGCAAGCAAAGACAATAAACTTTGATTATAACTCCACTAGAGTTTGCAAGAAATTATAACCACCTGAAGTGGCAAAATTTCTATGCGTTGGTATGATCAAATTCATGTATGATTGTGGGCAAAGAAGTGAAAACCCGTCCCATTGAATTTGCTTCATTCTCATTTCCCTAAGAGAATGTGATAACAATATGTGATAAATCTGAAAGAAGACAAAATTATTACCGTGAAGGTATCAATGGATGTGGACGTGGCAATAGACGAAATTATAATCGTCATCATTATGATAATCAGAATAATAAAGATTCTCAAAATAATCTTTCACTCTTTGAAAGTAATTTTTGTCATCGATTTGACATGAGATTTTGTAAAACACATATAGATGATATTCATTCTTGGAAGAATATGAACGTGCTAGTTGTAGTGAATATACCACACTCACCTCTAAAAGGAGGTTTGAGATGAAATAAGAAAATAATTTCATTATTATGGCATGAATGGTCATTGGTCACGTACCTATTGTACGCCAAAATATTATGGCAATATGATTATTACAGGGAAAAAGTAATGGTTAATATATCTTGGCTATAATGATTTTGACCATGACCAAAATGGTCTAACTTTCTCCTTGAAAGTGATATTCACCATATGGATGTTGATAAATATGTGGTAGTACCAAATTAATTTAGAGCTCTGGAAGAGCCAATTATTACTATTTTAGAGGAATACAATTGATTATCATGTCAATTTATTGTGTTGTAGTAAGTCTCAAATAAACTTATTGAGTTTCTAAAGTATTCACGAAAGAGATTGGTTATACTGAGACTATAAATAAAGGAAAGATTGAATATTTTCTATTACTACAACTTGTAGCGGGGTAATATGTATGTTAAAGTTACCCACTTTATTTTCCAGTTTGTACTACACAAATAAAAGAATACCACAACAAAGTGAATGTTTATTGATATAAAAATCCATATCATAATAAACTTGGAGTTTATTGATAATTGCACACGTCATGGTGTAAACCTGAACTTTATCAATATTGGTAATTTATTCAGTTAGCATAATTGGTTTAACCATATCAATTTAAGTATGATATGCAAAAATGAAAGAGAATTCACACGGGTAAATATTAAAGAACTAGAAAGTTCTTTACTAATTCTCTAATGTTGCTTGTTCTCATTAATTAATAGACCAACTAAAATTGGGATTGAATCTCATGAATGCTAGAAATATCAAAGGTGCAAATGTGCTCATTCACCTGTCATGTATACCACATAAGATGCATCTAGATGCTTACATGTGCGATTATTATTAACCCGCAACCTGATATTTGCGAGGTAACCTGCTCAATGATTTAATTTCGAGCATACTTTTCAGATTTTCTATTCAAGACAGTTCATATTGATAAGTTGGTTTACATCACAGCTGGTTTAGCAAAATGATTTATTGAGTGCCTCCACTTAATAGCTAAACAATTTCTTATGAGAACAAAGTTATCAATATCGGTTTGATATACGTTATATACGAAAGTATATTATATTCTCCCCTCACAAGTGGTTCAGGGTCAGGAACCAAATAATTACATCTTATTATTATTGACGTGCGGTGTATATTTTGATTAACACCATAATACACCAAGATGGGTTCCCAAAATTGAGGGAAAAAGTCAGTTTTTCTAACACGAGGAGGAGACAAAATAAACAGTTGAGAAAAAATTACGTGGAAAGATAAAATCATTTCTACATCTAGATCCCTGAATAAGATAATATGAACTTGAAGTTCATAAAAGGATAATCATCTGCAATATATTCCAAAGCATGCCAGACGCATTTGCTGACCCAAAGTTACTATATTCTCATTGCAAATGCTCCTATTAAGTCCTAGAAGGACAAAGCCTATGGTACACTTAAAGTGTATAGACAAATCGGTTCAAATAAACTTCTTGATAAAGAAGATGAGCAACTGATCAAAATGATTATAATAAAGGAGGCAAGTGATCTAGAAGATCACATGACATAACACTTCATAGAATCTCAGGAGAGATTTAGGTACCTGAATATATTAATGAAGAGATCTCTATGTTATGACTTTATGAAAAAAAATATTGGAACCGATATAAAATGTTCGTCGACGACATCTATCATAACGCTAAGTATAGATGAGGATCTTAAGTCTATTGAATACATGCACAAAAATATTGACCAAGTGGAAGAGACACAATTTGAATAGAATTGGTTTCATATGAAATACATGTTATTTTGGACATGTAGTTCAAACACTTGAAAGTATAAAGTCAATAGTGTATGCAATCACATTCATGTATCTTATATGTCTGGCATGACATGAAAACTTGATGCAAATCTAAAGTCTATTTATATGACTTATATGACTTAACTTATATGATAATCCCTGAAGGGTATTGCTTAAAGCATATAGAATTCTTGGTCACGAAGTACTACATCCTACAACACATTTGTATCTTGCTATAACTATAAGCATGATAATGTAATAGCGAGGATTTTCAAGGTGCAACATATTTATAGGAGTTAATATGGATGATTTATTCATCAAATCTCTACTGATGTCAACCTTCAAGAAGCTAGTGCATAAGATTGGAATGCGAAGACTCAAGGATGTGAATTGATGCTCTCATCAGGAGGAGTTAATACGCGTTGTACTCTTTTTTTATACCCTTACAAGATTTTGTCCCACTTGGTTTTCCTTGCAAAGTTTTTAATTAGGCAACCAAAAGGCGTATTGTTAGATATGTGTACTCTTTTTCTTTTACTAGAATTTTTTTCCCACGGGGTTTTATTTAGTTAATGTTTTAACGAGGCACATTATTTGTTGAATAGACATTCAAGTGGAGTGTTATAAATAGAATTCTATTTAAGGTGAATGTCTATATTTTAGGGAGATTTTAGGGATTTTACTTGGTGGCTAAGTCACTATTTTCCTATAAATAGACGGGTCATATTCCATTGTAAATCATCCCAAAATTCAATAAGAATTTCTTCTCTCTTTCTTTGCAATATTGTTCTTTCTTCTTTTGTTGTTTCATAACAAAGTTCATATATTAAGTTGTATTATTTTACATGCAGAATAACACGTCTCGATACATATTTTCTTCTTATAACACCAAAATTTTAAATTATATGTTATATAAATAAATTTTTATGGTTTGCACCATAAGTACTTTTACGATGCAAGATATATTGATCTCTCCGAGTATCATATTACCAGAGTTACAAGCGATTTATACATTAACTTTAAATTTGTTTGAAGAATCTATTATCAAAACCTTATCTTCTCTTATACCTTGGTGCTCTAGATTACATCTTTCTATTTGCTAAAGAAGATATTTTTTTCTTACTTGGTTTAACTTTGCTTGAGTACTATTGTCTATTTAATTTTGATTGCTATTTTTTGTGATTTGGTATTGCTATGAGGTGCACTCTTTTCTTAGAATACTTAAAGAAATGACTTTCTATGTTCGCGTTGTACACTTTTGTACTTCGAATTTAATGATTTGGTAATAATTTTTGAATAGTTGCGAAGGTCATGATGTGAAGCACTGCTCAAATAATTTTTTCCGATTATTCTACTTTATAGGGAGAAATATTTTATAAGATTTATGTATGCGACCAAAATCGGGGAGTCCGATTTTGAAGTTTTGCTATGTCGAAGCCCGAGCTCGGAAGGCTCAAAGTAAGGACCAAGCCCGACCCCAGAATGTATATCTCGGGAGAGTGCATCGAAGGTCCGACATGGTCTACCTCGAAGCAGTACAAAATCGATGACCCTCATGAAAAGACGGAATTTTCCAAGGACACATGGTTAGGACTGATAGGATCTGTAGAAATAGTACAAATTTGTACTAGGCCGTTATACAGCTGTACCAATAGTATTCTTTGTCATAATTAGATATGTATTATATTAGGTTTTTTTCCCTCATATATAAGAGGGACCCCTATCATTTTGTAAGACACACGACAATATTCATTGCAATAGAACATTCTCTGCTTTTTTCGTTTAACGTGCTCTACATTATTCCTCAGCTTTATTACTCTTCATTTTTTATTTTTTATTTATTGTCCAGTATTAACTGCCAAAACCCGACCTCGAGACCCGGAGACCACTGAGCTCGAGGCCCAGTTCTTTACAACACTGGTTTGACTATCACATTTTCCTTACTTACATTTATCATTTCTTGATTGTTAACTAGTATTAGAATAAATCACCTATTTTTAGAACCACAAATTAAATATAATTGTTGACATAATTTCAAGGTAAACAGTTTGGCGCCCATCGTGGGGATAAAAATAATAGTGATCGTTTTGGTGCTAGTTTTCCTGATAACACAAGTTATTTTTCACACTTTTTCATGTCTAAGATTCTTTGATTTCAGGTCAAAAAATGTCTAACTCAGCATATGCACATGGAGATAATGGTCTTGAAATCCATGTAGAGAGTAATGCAACAACCTCAGTTGCCGGTGTGCCAACGCAAAACCCTGGGTAGCACCGACACAAATCCCTGTCGACGTAGGCTCACGCAATGCTTTGCATGTCGATTTGGACACTAATACTGACGGAAGTGTGCACAGAGGTGACCAGCATGACACGCAAAGAACACAAGCTCGGGAAGAAAGAGAAGTTAGTTTGCAAGTAATTTTTGAAATGTTACAAGCACATCAAGTGGCTATTTCTAAGCTACAGAGCCAACAAAAGACCTCGAGTACAGCAGGACCGGAAACAACCTCTCGAATTGAGCCAACACCAGAAAGATCGAGTAATAATGGGTCAGGAACAGACCCCACTATTATGAAAATGCTCGAGGATCTCACCAAAAGGATTGAATGAGGAGAAAAGAAGATAGAGGCCAACGACAAAAAAATGGAAACCTACAACTCGAGGGTCGATCAAATCCCGAGCGCACCTCCGATATTGAAGGGGGTAGATTCGAAGAAGTTCGTGCAGAAACTGATATTTTATACGTCAATACCACACAAGAGAGGGGGGGAGGGTGATTTGTGTGGTGTCCAATTTTCGAGTGCAGTCTCTATAGAAGAACCTGGTTCTTCTTGGTGTTCCAACTACTATAGTTTGCGGAAAAGTAATTGCAAAATTTAAAGAACACAACAATTTTACATGGAAAACACCTAGCTCAAAAGGTGAAAAAACCACGACCTACTTCCCAGTAGGATTTTTCCAAACTCTTTACTATAACAATGAGCCAAACAACATTTACAAAATAAACTCTTTTGTAAACCTAAGGACTAACTCTAATCCCTTTGTGGCAAACTAGCCTCTAGCTAATTGCGACAAACTTCAAGTTAACTCTAACTTGAACAGTGTGTACCTATTACAATTGCTTCTAGATAAAGCTGAAAGATACAATATGTAATCACCTACTACAACCAACTAGACTCAAAAGACAACAGATGGAACTGGTTCTTCTAGCTGGTTCAAGTAGCTTTTATGTCGCACAAGGATTCTGCTTGCAAAATTGCTTTGATAATTTTGCTTTCAATTCTTATTTCACTTCTGTGTTTGTGTGTCAATTCTTCAGCAGGAATGCTTCAACATTTTATAGAATCAGTAGTTGAGATGTTGTTGTTTAGTTCTAATGCAACTCTTCCTTGGTGGAAACGTTTGTGTTTATCTCAACTTTCTTGATCTTGATTCTGTCATACCTGAAATCGAACTCCATTTTCTTATCAATTTGCAACCTTTTCGCTTAGGAGATAACCTCTTAGTTCACAGATAATGTTTATCTCCTGTGTATGGACGTTTCTCATGCCAATGGGTCTGTTTGACTATGTTTGCCCTGATGGACCTGGTTCAACTGGGTTGGCATTTGTCAATCTTCAAAACCATGCAGTGACTTGATTCAACAAATTCCCCCTTTTTGATGATGACAAACTCTGTGCTTAACCCTGTACATACTTCAATCCAACATAGACACTTTTTATAGATTTAAGCATTCATCATAGAGAGACCAGGTTCATTAGGTTATAAATATCACAAAAATCATTGAAATTTTGAAAAGCGCATATGTTCCCCCTTTTGGCATCATTAAAAAGTTGCAAAATGATAAACTTACCAGAATTATTAACAATTACTCATGGCCATTGAGGCAACTGCAGGTGCAAATCATGGATTAATCATAAAAAGAAACCAACAAATGTAAGCTATATAAGAAACTGAGAAAGAATCAATAACCAAAAGGCAAAATTCATTGATTGGATAACTGATCAAGCACCATACACAAAAAGGAAATAAGGACAGTCGCAACCATGAGCAAAACAAAAAATAAAAACAGAACAAGATAAGACAATCCCAAACTGGGTCATAGAGGGGGGTGTTTGGAGGCACTGGACTCCTAAGGCTGGGAAGGGGCAAAGGTTGTGGTCTTGGCTTGAAAAAGGGAGAGAATTTGATGAAAAACACCCTCATTCTTCTCCTTTTCTTTGGCTAATTCAGCTTTGAGAGCATCCCGCTTAGCTTCAACCTCTGTAAGGCGAGATTTCAAACGAAGGATCTCCGCATCCTTTATCTCACCTTCCTGCACAAGCGTCCTGACCTTGCTATTAACAGGCAGTTTCCTGGATGAACCAGGTTCATCNGCAGGAATATTCACAATGTAGTCATAGGTCAGCAGTGTGTTCTTCAAAAAATAGTCCTTAGCAGTTGCCATTTCAGCCTTCTTTACTGGAACCTTGAAGTGAGCAAGCACAACAGTCAGGATAAACCCATAAGGTATAACGTGTGCCTTGACCCCATTCACAACCATGTCCAAGAGCTGGATGATGAAGGCATGCCAATTGATCTGTTTACCCCCCCTTCAAGCATTCCATAAGTGTGAGATCCATGTAGCTGGCAATGTGCCTTCGCTCTTGCCTAGGCAGCAGAAATTTGATCACAAACCCAAAGAACAGTTTGTGTTGAGGCCTCATCTCACTCTTAAACACTTCCCTGGGCTCAAGTTCTTGCTCATTCTCACAGAAAAACCTAGTGATTTGAAGAGCTGAGGGAAAACCATCTAGATTAGGCCGCCTTTGCCTTCTGTAATCATCATAACCCTCAGAAGGGATATGCAGTATTTCCCCCAACTCCTTTGCATCAAACGAAATATGAACTCCTTGAACCTTGGAGGATACCCTGCCATCTTTGACAACTGCGTTGGCCATAAATTCAACAGGCTCATTCCTAGCCATCCTTCCCTCAAGGTGAAGAACCATGTCCTTCCACCCTTGCACATCCAAGGTATATATCAGGAAAATCATCCCTGATTTCTCAAGGTCTCTATACAGCTTCCCCTTCAAGATAGTACGCTTTCCAAACATTGTGAGTTTGTCAGTCTCCTCACCAGACACTTCCCCGTCTTCTCCACTCCATTCCTCATCATCAACAATCTTTACTTTCTTTGACTCAGACCTGGTCCTCTTTGCAACTGTTGAGGGTGTGGCAGACACAAATGCTGACTTCTTGGAAGAAGCCTTAGCTTTCTTGGGTTTTGGTGTCTCAACCTCAACTTGTGCTGGTTGCTCCTCCTGATGGACCAGGTCCATCTCATCTTCATCAACGTGAACTGCCTTAACGGGCTCTCCAACTTTTGCTTTTCCCTTGGCAGACTTCTTATTCTTGCTCTCTCTCAGAGCTTTTTCCAATTCTTCTTGTCCTTGCCTAACAGTGCTTCTAGTAGCACGACTCTTTGGGGTAGGAGCATCAGCGGAAGATGAAGCTTTCCTCTTCTTGGTTGGAACAGGGGTATAGCTTTCTTGAATTTTGGAGTTCTCTTCTTTTTGGGATTGTAGGACTCCCCCAACGTTTTCATAAACTCAGCCAGCATTTCCTCAATAGATGAACCAAGTTCATCTATTTCTTGTTGTAGACTTTCCAGACCTGCGTCTTCTTCCCCAGAATTGCTTTCCCCTAAAGCTTTGACTTTTTCCTCAACAATCACAAGAACGGGGTCACAAATAGCCAGAGTGGCACCTTCTTTCCTTGAACTCCCTTCTCCCTCTCTCTCAATGTTTATATTTTTCCCAATTTTTCTTTGCCTATCCGGTACCTCTACATCCACTATCAACCCAATCAAGATAATCCTGTTTTCAGTCATTTCAGTTGTAGACCCAACTTCAAGATTTCCCTTTTCAGTGTCAGATGAACCTGGTGCTTCATCCTCATTTGCAGATTTGAAGGACTCACTAGAAGATTCAGAGTCTTGGTCCTTGTTGGCTTGAAGTTTCTCATTTAATTTTCTGGCAAGAGAACCAGATGCAACTATTTTCATGGCCAACATTTTTACTCTACTTTTTCTGGGGGCTGGAGTGGGGCTAGGTGTAACGGCTGGAACTGATGTTGATACCCAATTTTTCCTCAAATTATTTTTTCAAACTTGTATATAAGCTTTCAAAATCACTCTTTGCAATAATGAATATTTTTCATAATTTTAACATATTTTTATCTAAATTATTTCCCTATTTCGTATTTTTATAATTCATAAATTACGCTCTAAATAATTTCAAAATATTTTTGAAGTTTAGTATGTCATTTATAATCACTTTTTATTTATTAAAATCCAATTATTTCATAAAGTGGCTAATTGAGTTTTATTTAATTGCAATTGCAATTATTTTGCAATTACGGCCTAATTAGACATTTTATACCTTTTAAAATTCGAATTTATGTTTCTCACATTTTTAATATTGTCTAATTATTGTAATTTTACTTATTTGAACTTAATTTAATTTTTTATACAATTATTAACTATTTTTATTAATTAATTATCTTATTTTATTGGGTATTTAACAATTAGCCACATCTATTTAAATCCTAGCCACATTTTAAACCCAATCTTTAAACCCAATTCATCCCAGCCCAATCCTAAAATACCCAACCGAGACCCCAATTAAATACCCGACCCAACCCCCAGCTGATCTGAGCCGTTGATCAAATTAGATCAACGGCCCAGATCTCTTATTACCTTAATTAACCCCCCCCCCCCTTCTCTCACTTTTCCAAGCCACTCTCTCTCTCTTATCGCCTCTCCCTCTCCCCTTTTATCTAGAACCTTCTGGCTTTTTGTCTTCTCCGATGGCCTCCAGCCTTCATCTCCGGCCACTTCCAGGCTCCCCTACTTCGACCACCAGCCACTATGAAGCCTATCTCTCCGGGTCCCTTCACCTCTGAAACCTTTAAGGTTTCGTCCATGGCAGAAGACTACTGGAAACTCCTACTTGAGGTTGTTTTCTGGCCTTCTCCGGTGGGGTTTTGACACAACTATGCCTGAACCACCACGACCTCTGAGTTTCACGGCAGGTTCTCCGATTTCTCTATGGGTTCTTAAGAAATTTTTGCCTAAAACCTCTTGAATCTCTGGTATTTTAACGATAATTACCTATTTCTCCGGGTTTTACTTTATTCTCAACTCAATATTCAAGATTCAACAGCTTTTAAACGTTTTTACTTCCTTTTAAAATTAGGGTTTCTCTGAGCTCTTCTGTACCCGTTTAAACTGATTTTTCCCTTTGTCTCAAACCTTTTCTTTGCATATCTCGACTGATTCTATACTTTTGTTTCTTTTTAAACTTGCATATGTCTAAAGCCCTAACTTTTAAGATCTTTCTATCTGGTTTCTTCGTATTAGCCTGACTGTTTGGTTCTTATTATGATTCTGTGTTTGTCATACTTCGAATAAGTTTTACTAAAACCTTAGCCTACTTGTGTTACCTCTATGTGATTACTTATCTGGGTCTATGCATCTCTTACCTATTTCCGTCAAATAGTGATGAACTTGTCAGTTGCTATGATTGTCTGTTTCCTCTATATATGTGTTGAAGTATAGAATCCTGACTCTCTCTTGACTGATTCTGATTTCCTCACTCGATAGTCTGATTAAAAGATTTCTTTTAAAACCTTAGAATTCTTTTTGTCTGTTTAAATTAATTGATTCCTTTACCTTATATGTTGAGGTACTCTATTTAGCCCTAATTGATTACCCTATACTTAATGAACTTTGATTCCTTCATTACTAGTCATGTACTGATTGTTATTACCTTATATGTCACTGATGTTACCATTTGAATTTGAATCCCTTGACTTGAGGAAATACTTGTCTTGGTGGCCGATTGATTGATTATGAGTTCCTTAATTACCGTGCTACTTTGATCCTTTCCTTATTTAGTCTTGTAATATTTTCTTTTTACCTTATGTGCTATGTGTTCTTTACCATTTTCGAGTTTGAATCCCATAATTTTAGGGAGCCGAGTATGTTTTTATACTGATTTGATTTTGCCTGCTCTTATGACCATATTTTATGATCCTTACCTTATTTGATCACCTGTTCTCAACTATAAGTATTCTTGCTCTTTCATTAAGTAGGGGGGGATCAATCGACATCACTCTAAGTTCTCTCTACACTACTCTCTCTTGATCTCTCTCTTTTTATCTCTCTTTGCTCTATTTGTTGCTCCCTACTCTTGCTTATTATTAGCCGGCTATAAGCCAAGGCTAATAGTGCTATCACTTTGCTCTCTTCTGCTTTGCTCCCTCTCTTATCACTGGTATGTTTAAATTCAAGGTTACAACGTGTTTCAATTTTGGTTAAGATTCTTGTTGTTTCTTTTGTGCTTTTACTTATGGTTTTATTGCCTACCATGTAACTAGCATGTCCACTCTCTTTCTATGATCTCTCTTCTTATTCTAGTCTAACAGGACTCCTGTTTTTCTCTATGTGATTCATTATGGCCTATGTGACTATTTGACTATGTGGTTACTTTCCCTATTCTGTCTGCATATCTAGCATCTCTTTATGTACTTTATGTCTGGATTCTAATGCACCTATAATAATGGGTATTCTCAGATTTTTATCTCCATATTACATTTTTGTGAAAAATTTGTAACTTTGTTATAAGGACTGGATATGTGCAATTATGCTGCTGTGAATTACTTGTCCCCAATCCCTCTCCCCTGCCTGTGTTTGTCTTTTTGTAACTCTGCATACCTGCTGGGTTGTGACTGTCTTGCTGCTGCCCTTTTCAAACCGGTTTTCATAAAAACCCTTTGTTATCTCTGAAACTATGTGATTTCAAAACTCCCTTTCAAACTCAACTCTGAGCACTTCACACTATTCTTAGACCTTTAGGTTCCACCTCCCTCAGTGTGAGCATTTCTTAGGGACCTTGAGTTCCCTCTAAACTTTGACACACTAAGGCAGGTAACTCCACACTGCACATATTCCAACTTGGGCAACTGCTGGGTGTTGGTATTGGCCAGGGCCCTCACAAGGGTCTTTGGGAGCTTTACCGCACCCAGGCTATGTGCGGCTATGAAACTCGAAAGAGGTGAGGCTGGAAGATCCTGTTTGAAGGCTCCCTATAGAATAACTTCTTGTTTTCCTTTTCTATAATTACTGTAATTCATTTGATATGGCCTGTAATAATTTGTAAACAAACAATTGGGGCTGGATAGTGAATATGGGGGGAACTATGCATGTTTAGTGTAGTATGGGTAGAAACCATGGCTATAGGCTTTATTTCCCTATGTGTGCAATAGTATCATGCTTAGAAGATGCATACCATTCATTGCAAATCATGCTTAGTTTCTTTATTTCCAGCATGTCTATTATACCCATGACATTTCTTGCACCACGTTCCCAGTTATAACTCTAAACAAGTAACAAAATGTATCGCTCATGCATTTTTATAACCTGACATATGGAAACCATGTCTTTAGGATGACACTTTGTGCATTAGATATCCTGCCCTTAGGATTTCTTATTTATTAGAATCTGAATGCCTAGTTAACATGTATCTAATCTAATGATCTCACTAAAATGTGGTCAACCGGCTTGAAACGTTATTTTTGTATCATCACTCATGTCCCTTAAAATCAGAGCTAAATATGCATGTTCCTTTAGGAAATGTATATGACGCCTAGGAAAACTTTAGGCCTAATGCGATATTAAAATCAAATTAACTATATTCTACTATGCTGGGATTAATCTGCCTCTTTTTTAAATTTCCCAAACTTTTATGTCTCTGCTTTCCTGAAATCCACTCGACCTTTGTTAAAGAACTCCCATTCTGTTTTGAAATGGTTTTGAAGTTGTGCAATTTTTACTTCCCATTGCTGATTTCAATACTCCTGTTCTGTTATGTTTTTTTTCAAACTTTCAGAGTTACTTCATTATACCAAGTTGTTCTATTTCTGAATATTTGCTAAACGATTTTTTAAAACGATTTATTAAAGTCTTACGAACTATTGGATCCTTATACTCACTTTGGATTATTGGATTTCAAATAAAGGCACTCCTGTTTAAATTACTCATTTTCTGAGAACTATCCAAATTGTTGTGCACTCTTAAGTCCTAACGCTGTCCTAAATCACTGTATTCGTGAAAATTACTTTTTTGAATCACTCAGTCTTAATTAAATTTCCTGCCTTCATTAAGTCTTCCAACTCAGATTCCTACGACCTGCTGTTTTACTAAAATTCCTGCTCCCATCTTAAGACTTTAATTGTGTTTGAGATGCACTACTTACATGTTTATTTATGGAGGGATCTGTGATCCTTTTCTTGCCTTTATATGCTCCTTCATATGTGTTGTCCTACCTGTTTTGGTATGTCGCTTAGTATTTTATCCTTTACACCTAAGGATTCAGCCTAGTTCCTGCCTTGTAGGATTAGTAGTCCTAAACACCCTCTAGGACGTATAGGATGGGACGGGTAATAGCACGCAATAAGCATTCGTGACCAACACATGCGCTTTAAATAACCTTTACGGGGTGGGAAGGGTAGAATACGGATATGATGACCGATGCGCTAATACCACGTGTAGCTGCCTCTTCGAGGTGTGACATACCGGGTATTGCATTTAAGTGATCCGTATTACTTTAAACCTAGGATAGTTTCTTTCAAATGTTTTCCCTATAATGTTTTCAAAATCTTTTGATAAAGACTTGTACTTGTTTGAAATCCCCTCTTATCTGAACTTTACTTGCTACTTGTGTATCGTCCAAATTCACAAAACTTCTTGGCTGGGACCCACAATTGTGGATCTTGAGGGGTGCCTAACACCTTCCCCTTGGGATAATTTCAAGCCCTTACCCGTTCTCTTGTAACGCAAACTAGTTTATGAATTATCAACTCTAGGTGCCCTAACGCACCGTTAAAATCGTTAGGTGGCAACTCTTCCTTTTCCTTTAAGGAGTTGTCCATAATTTCCTAAACTCGATCTCTTCGTACCTAACCCGTGCGATAGAAAAAGGGGGGCGACAACATGGCGACTCTACTGGGGATCTTCCCTAGGCTTATACCATTACAATTTGCTTTGTGAATTTGGATCTTTAATTTTACATTTAAATGCTTACACCTTTTCCTATTCCCCGTAATATGTTGTTAACTGTTTACTGTTTACGAGTATTTATTTCACCTGAACGTAACTAACATATCTTCCTATTTTTTGTAACCGCTTTCCATTATAACTGTTGTATTTCCTTCCTTTACCGTTTTCCTCAACGTGAAAATACATGCCTATCTGTTTTATTATTGCATATCATGCTCCGCATTCATATTCCACTCATGCCAAACAAATCCTATAGCAACGCTTACAATGAGTGGTTGCGCTATTCCAATATTATCACCCCCTAAATTCGAAAAGGCATATTTGCGGTAAAACTAGTCGATCAACGGTGCAGTCGACGGTTCCGTGCCTTCCCTCTTGAGTTGTCCGCTCAAGGGTACCAGTCTAAAACCCCAATAGAAACCTTACTCTATTGTATGTTGCATGCATCATGGTCAAACCTAGCCAGGCTAACGTGTTGTCCGCACAATAGCCTTTAAGATAGCCTTGTCCAAAGTCCATTGGGTTTCCCTGGAACCCAAAAGGACGCTTTCACGTTTTGTGCATTTATTTGGAGAATAAATGCTCATTGCTAATTATTGATATTAAATAGTCGAGTCCGGTGGGGATAAGGGCCTAACCTGTTTATTTTGCAGAGTGAGGCACGAGGTCCCCAGGTTCGGCATCGTCACCAACATCCACCCAAAACTTCTAAATTGGTGGGAAGACTTGCATTCAAGCGACAAAATAGCAGTCAGAAAATACCTGGGCAACTTGCCCTTTCTTTTGGACATTCAGCCTAATAACATGATGATAGAGGCTGCCACTTTATTATGGGATTGTGATCGGTCGGTTTTTCAATTTGGGAACAATGAGATGACACCACTGCTATAGGAGATAAGGGGTTTCTGGTTTGCCTTGGGAGTCTCAAGGGTTATTGATGCCTGAAAACCGAACAGGCCGGGGTTTTCTCAAAATGATGGGACTCAAGAAGAATATGGATTTAGTCTGCTTGGAAGACTCGTACATCCCTTTTGACTATTTGTACGAGAGGTATGGACGTAGTCAGTCTTACTGCACATATCAGGAAGAATTCGCCCTCACCTCTCTAGGACACATTCACCGCCGGGTATTCGTCTTCATATTCTGCTTTTTGGGATTGATGGTCTTCCCAAAAAAGAAGGGGAGAATCCACACCAGATTGGCTATGGTTACCAAGACTCTGATGGAAGGGATCGACGAACAAGATTTCAGCATTGTACCCATGATTGTTTCTGACATATACCGAGCTTTGGAGAACTGCCAACGAGGAGCGAAACATTTTGAGGGTTGCAACCTGCTACTTCATCTTTGGTTCACCGGGCATTTGCAAAGGGGTGACTACCGTCAAGACATACATAGGAGAATTTGGGATGATCATATTGCTTTCCATCATCCAAAGCGCATGAAATACATCCCCGACATGTTTGCACAACCAGAAAATGCCAATGGATGGGTTGAGTTATTGGGAGATCTGACCGAGGATCAAATCCAATGGATGTTCGAGTGGTTCCCGACCGACGAATTCATCATTCGGACTAGAGACACTCTATTCCTGATATTGATTGGTCTTAATGGGACATACCCTTATGTCCCGAGTCGCGTCATGAGGCAGGCAGGAAGGAGGCAAGGCATCCTAAGGGTCGAGAAAATGAGTCATCTCAGGGCAGACTTCCAAGATGACGACAACCCTCACAAGTGTCAAGCTCAGCAATTGTGGCACTGCAGGATCCGGTTGGAGAAGGATACTATCGAGCCTGACAGGTATCACGCTGGTTGCTCTCCTTACTATCTGGGATGGTTGGAAGATAACTGGGAAGGAAGTATTGAGCCAGGGTTTGCTAGAGGACATAGGTTCATAGATGAGAAAGCCGAGGCAACAACTAGGTTCAACCAGCTGCGCAAAAGGCTCCGCGAATGTGAAGAAGATCATCACAAAATCCACATAGCCAACAAAAAGCTGATCGAGGAATGGAAGGACATGGCCATCACTTCCACCCAGAGGCTAGCACACTTGGAACGAGGCATAGTAAACTTGGAGGAAAAGTTCCTTAGAAGGATCGAGACTTGTCAAAAGACCGAGGGAACTGAAGTAGGAATTCTAGCCAAGACCTACTTGCTGCTGGGACTCCGCGAGATGGGAATGTTGATCAAAGAAAGTAGAGGTGTCGAGTCTGGGGAAGGTTCTTCTGAGACCAAATAGATAGGATTTTGTCTTTACTTTGCCTTTGATGTAATAAGGCCATTGTCCATTAACGACATTTTACATTTTTGTATTTTTAGAGTCAAGTTGAATTTGTCTATTTTATCATCAATAAAATGAGGCATTTAGTATTTAAGCTCTCCAAATTAATTTTTCGCTAGGCCTACCTCGGGCATAAAGAGGTTCCCCAACTTAGGATGCGTTTTACATTTTCGCATTACGTGTTTAAATTACTCCAATATTCTTTATATCTTCACTAACTTCACTGCCTTTTGTTAGTCATTCCCCTTCCCCAAAGGTCGGTTCGTACACTCTGGCATCAACAACTTATTGCACCAGATCAAAGGGCCCTCCTCCTACTCCTCCTCCCAGTCCTCCCAAAGGGAAAATAATGGGTAAAACTAAGATGGGAGATGCAAGCGGTACTAGAAAAGACAACAGGGATGAACAGGTTGAGATCACTGATGGTCAGGGTATTCGGGTTCTGCACGAGGGTATGTCTCCACTAGAGAAGAAACTGTTGAAGTTCCAAGAGGAACTTGACCAATTCAAGAATTTGGCCCACTTATCATTCTCCCTCAACGTTCCAGACATTCACTTCCCAAATACTTTGAACCCCACTTTACCCCAAAACGTCCCAAAACAACCCAATCACCCCAAAGATATCGTTCCACCAGCACCACGCAACACATGTCACTATAACACTCCACATCCCCAAGATCAGATGAGAGACCACTTCCAGGATTATGATAACCCCATTTATGTGGAAACCGTAGCTCATTCCACACCGCATACCTATGAGTCCGACGAGAAGGACAAGCTCATCAGGAATCTGGCTGGGGAACTCAAGAAATTGACTAACCGAGTTCAGGGTGTCGAAGGAGTTAAAGAGGTTGAGGGATTGAATTTTGAGGATCTTTGCATACATCCCGATGTTGAACTGCTCGAGGGGTACAAACCTCCTAAGTTCGAGATGTTTGATGGTATTGGTGACCCAAGAGTTCTTCTGAGGACTTACTGCGACAAATTGGTCGGCGTGGAAAAAGATGAAAGGATCCGCACGAAACTCTTCATGAGGAGTTTGAAAGGTGATGCACTATCCTGGTACATCAATCAGGATCCAAAGAAATGGATCAATTGGGTGAATATGGATACGGATTTCATGGATAGATTCAGATTTAATATGAAGAATGCACCAGATGTGTTCTACATCCAGAACTTGAAGAAGAAACCGACTGAGACTTTTCGCGAGTATGCTACTCGTTGGAGGTCAGAGGCTGCCAAGGTCAGGCCAGCCTTGGAAGAAGAACAAATGAAGAAATTCTTTGTGCGCGCTCAGGATCCTCAGTACTATGAGCGGCTGATGATGGTCGAAGGGCACAAGTTTTCTGATATCATCAAGTTGGGAGAGAGAATCGAGGAAGGCATCAAAAACAGTATGGTTACTAACTTTGAAGCCCTACAAGCTACTTATGCAATCCGGTGGTGTGTCCAAGAAAAGGGATGTAGGAGCCGTGATGGTGGCACAGCAAGCCAAGTCCCCTCCCAAATATCAAGTATACCCCGCACCTTCATTCACGTACCAACCAACTACAAGTAATCAAGCACCTTCACCTCAATACCAGAAACCCTCACCCGCCTACCAAACTCCACCATCCACATACCAGCCTACCTCACCCAGATACTCACAACCAGCTCCCATCTATAATGCCTACAACTCCCAACCTTCTCACTATCAATCACCCCCTAACCGCTAAAACTTCGACCGTCATCCACTAAAACAATATACTTCCATAGCTGAACCCATTGACCAATTATACGAAAAGCTCAAAGCCGCCGGTTATGTCACACCCATCCCCGCTGTCATCCCTGAGAACCCATCTCAGTGGGTCAACCCAAACAAAACCTGTGCTTACCACTCCGGCATGAAGGGACACACCATCGAGGAATGTCGTTCCCTGAAAGACAAGAAACAAACCCTCATAGATAACAAGATCATTGTAGCCAAGGACCCTGCTCCTAATGTTCGCAATAATCCGCTGCCTAACAATAAAGGCGGTATCCACATGATTGAAGTTGAAGATGATTGGGATCCCGAGGGATCAATTGGGCTAATTGCCGAGGGTGATCCGAAGAAGCGTGCGATTACTCTTAATCCAATCGTGGTCCAGATGCAGCCGTCTAAGGAAGTTGAGGTAAACATGTCCATTCCACTTGAGTTTGAATCAAGGCCACCCGCCGAGGGAAAATCCCCAGGGCCGATCGAAGTCGAGTTTTTGCGACCGCTCGAAGTTGCAGTCGGACCATCTATAACATATACTCTGGAAGGAATAAGAATGACCACACCTATTTCAGTGGCAATGTCAACAACGGCACCCTTTTACTCAGACGCCATTCCGTGGGACTATACCGCTGAAGCAAGGAGGAAAGGTAAAGGCAAGTCTGAGGAAGCCATCATTGCACAGGGTATGACAAGAACTGGTAGAGTTTATACCTCTGAGCATTTGGCCGAGTCTAAAAAGCAGGCCAACCATCGCCCCCATCATTGAAACAGGTTCCGATGATCAGTGGAGAAAGATACAAGCCAAGGAATACTCAATCCTCGACCAGTTCAATAAAACGCCAGCTCAAATATCCATCCTCTCCCTGTTACAAAACTCTAAAACTCACAGGAATGCTTTGCTAAGGGTGCTGAGTGAAGCATATGTACCAGACAATATCACCAGTGGGGAAATGGCTAACATGGTGGGCCAGATACTGGAAAGTCACAAGATCACTTTCCATGAAGATGAGCTACCGTCCGAGGGACTAGGGCATAATAGAGCCCCACACATCACCGTACAATGTGAGGATCATTTCATCACAAGGATCTTAATTTATGGGGGTTCCAGCCTCAACATCTGTCCGCTAGTCACACTCAAGAGATTGGGAAAGAGTCTACATGAGATAAAAGAAGGAGAGATCAACGTAAAGGCCTTTGACGGTTCGCAAAGGTCCACCATGGGGGAAATTACCTTATGCTTTCAGATGGGACCAACTTGGTTCGATGTAGATTTCCAAGTGATAGATGTGCCTGCATCCTACAACTTACTATTGGGAAGACCTTGGATTCACGCTGTTGGGGCCGTAGCATCAACCCTACATCAAGCTATGAAGTTTGAATGGAATCATCAAGAGGTAATCATTCATGGCGACGGTAGCAACCATATCTACGGTCGCCAGACCTTTTCGGTCATCGATGGAAAGAGGAAGTTGGGCGGGGAAATCTATCACAACATAGATCGTGTTAACGCTATTGACAAAGACAAGTGGTGGGGTAGTAAGACCGAAAACATATTGAACTGGAAAGGGTACGAGCCGGGTAAAGGGATCGGTAAGCATCTTCAAGGAATAGCAAAGCCAATAACACTCAAGAAGCACGGTACTACTTTTGGTCTAGGGTACGAGTACACTTGGA
>ML269109.1:0-12913 GCA_005239495.1 Nicotiana undulata
CACTGACGATCGGAGCATCTCATTCAGTCACACAGGAGACTCGAGGTAGACCCGCAGACGTTAGCGGTCCTTGACGTCACCTTTTACTTTCCACTTTCAGCTCTGTCTTACTTTGTATTTCAAAGACAGTCTTATGTATTTATTTCAGACCTTTTGTTTGTAGTAATCTCTTAGATAGTCCGTGAGTATGTGACACCAGTTCTGGGAGTTGTTATGGGTTTTATTTCGAAAAGTGCTATGTTGTATTTTGGGTTATTTTGTTAAATTTTATATGGTGGGCCATCGAAGCCTTGGTTATCTTGTTCGTATTTGTTGTTAATAAGTTTTATTAGTTCAAATGTTGGCATGTCTAGCGGGTTCAACGTTAGACGCAGTCATGGCCCGAAGGTGGGATTTTTGGGTCGTGACACCCTTCATCAGCACCAAATGTATGCAAAGATCTCAAAATGTGAGTTTTGCCTAGAATAAGACACCTTTTTGGGCCATGTTGTTTCTAGGGAAGGGATTCGGGTTGATCCCCAAAAGATCACAGCAGTGAAGGATTGGCCTAGACTAACGAGCCCGACAGTGATTCACAGTTTCTTGGGTTTAGCCAGGTATTATCGGAGTTTCGTGAAAGGATTCTCTACTCTCGCCTCCCCATTGAATAAGTTGACCCAGAAAGCGGTTAAGTTGTAGTGGTCCGATGCTTGTGAAAAGAGTTTGAAGGAATTGAAATAAAGATCTACTTCGGTGCCGGTATTGACCTTGCCAGAAGGTATAGAGGGGTTAGTAGTGTACTGTGATGCTTGAAGGGTTGGTTTGGGGTGTGTGTTGATGCAATCTGGTAAGGTAATAGCGTATGCTTCAAGACAGCTCAAGAATCATGAGAAGAATTATCTGACGCATGATTTGGTTCTCGCAGCAGTTGTGTTTGATTGAAAATCTGGCGGCATTATCTTTATGGGGTCCATGTGGACGTATTCACATATCACAAGAGTCTTCAGTATTTATTCAAGCGAAAGGAATTGAACTTAAGGCAAAGGAGATGGTTGGAATTGCTCAAGGATTATGATATGAATATATTGTACCATCCAGGAAAGGCGAAAGTGGTGGCCGACGGTCTTAGTCGGAAATCCATAGGTAGCTTGGCTCATTTGGAAGCAGGTCAGAGGCTTTTGGCTCCGGAGGTTTTTCAGTTGGCCAGTCTGGTGGTCTATCTTTCGGCCTCAGATAAAGGGAATGTCATGGTTCGTAATGGAGCAGAGTCTTCACTTGTAGCAGAAGTCAAGGAAAAGCAAATCAGGGACCCAGCATTGGCACAGTTAAGAGAGGCGATTTTGAATCAAAATACTACAACATTTTCACTCGAAAATAATGATGGTATTTTGCGGTGCCAAGGGAGGCAATGTGTTCTGGATGTGGATGATCTTCGGGAGAGAGTAATGGCAGAGGCTCACAATTCTAGGTATTCCATACACCCAGGTTCTAAAAAAATGTATCACGATCTCAAGGAGATTTATTGGTGGAATGGTATGAAGAGGGGTGTGGCGGACTTTGTGGCTAGGTGTACAAATTGTCAGCAAGTGAAGGTCGAGCATCAGAGGCCTGGTGGGTTGGCACAACTTATGTAAATGGGAGATGATCAATATGGACTTTGTGGTGAGGTTACCCCGCATTCCGTGTAAGTTCAACTCAATTTGGGTGATAGTGGATCGGCCTTCGAAGTCAGCGCATTTCTTTCCAGTAAAGTCCACTGATACTGAAGAGTAGTACGCTCAGTTGTATATCAAAGAAATAGGTAGGCTCCATGGCACTCCAGTGTCTATTATCTCGGATCGAGGGGCCCAGTTCACAACTATCTTTTGGAAGAAATTTCAGCAAGGTTTGGGTATGCAGGTAAATCTCAGCACAGCATTCCACCCGCAGACCGCAGACTGATGGGCAAGTAGAGCGGACTATTGAGACGCTTGAGGATATGTTACGAGTTTTTGTACTTGATTTTGAGGGTAGCTGGGATGATCACTTGCCGCTTATAGAGTTTGCTTACAACAACAGTTTCCATGCTAGTATTCAGATGGCCTTATTTGAGGCATTGTACGGAAGAAGGTGTAGGTCTCTAATTGGGTGGTTCGAGGTTGGAGAGGCGGAATTTCTAGGACCAGATCTTGTGCATCAAGCTATGGATAAGGTTAGTGTCATTTAGGAGAGGTTGAGAACTACTCAGAGTCGTCAGAAATCTTATTCGGACGTTCGTCGTAGGGATTTGGATTTTCAAGTAGATGATTGGGTATTCTTGAAGGTATCTCCCATGAAAGGAGTCATGCGGTTTCTAAGGAAGGGGAAGTTGATCCCAAGGTATGTCGGACCGTATATGATCGGCAGAGGATAGGACGGGTGGCGTATAGCCTGGAGTTGCCCCATGAAATGTCATTGGTGCACCCGGTGTTTCATGTGTCCATGTTAAAGAATGTGATTGGAGATCCCTCTGTCATCGTGTCGGTTGAGACCGTTGAAGTTAATGAAAAATTATCATACGAAGAGGTTTCGATTGCTATTCTCGATAGGCAAGTTCGTAAGCTTAGAAACAAGGAGGTGGCTTCGGTTAAAGTGTTATGGCAGAGTCAACAAGCCGAGGAAGCCACATGGAAAGCGAAAAATGAAATGAAAGAGAAATACCCTCGTTTGTTTGAATAAGTCAGGTAGTTGTTTTTGAAAGTGGTAATCTCCAAGTTTTGTGTCATATCTTGTGTAAAACCACCCCACTCCCCTAATCCCCCTTCTCTTATGACTCCTCAACTTTGTACCATATATGTATATGTTGTGTTAGCTGAATTATATGCAATTAATTGAAATAACTGAACTAAGTGCCATTCGTTGTATTACCTGAACTATGTGGAACTTGTTGAAATATGTTTTGGGGGCTCTCTAACAGGTAGATAGGCCTATTTACAGGGGAAACTCTGGCGAATATTTTAAAAAATATCGGAGTTAGTGAAAATTAGGGGCTGGTATCTTTGTGTTTTCTGACCCAAGTGACCCCCCAAATCCTCATTCGAGGACGAATGATTTTAAGTGGGGGATGATGTAAAGACCCGTAAATTTTCTTAACTAAAAACGATGCACGGGTAGGCCCCCATGTTGTTACTACAGCAGTAATTCTTAAAACACACCCTTTTGGAGTAAAATGTATTCCAAGATGCCCGAGTAGGTCCACTATGCGATCACAGATCAAGTATGCGTACCGCATAGTGGTCGCACACTTGGACAGTTTGCTGTCCATTTTAAGGACAACTATGCGGCCCGGAATGCGATCGCATTTCACGAATGCGGGCCGCATTCTTGCACTTTGATTTTTTATGAGGGAGTTATGCGACGCACTCTGAGATCGCATAACAGGTATGCGGACCGCATAGTGGTCGCATACCTGAGCAATCTGCTTCTCTTTTTGGACTAGCTGAAGACCACTTAAGCGACAAGTATGCGGACCGCATAACAGGAATGCGATCGCATTCCTGACCGCATACTTTCTTCGGGGCTGCTAATTTCTAAATCCCCCAGTTTAATAAAACACCCCTCCCCTTCATTTTTATCAATTATCTGATTAAAATAGAGAGCAGTGAGAGTGGGTTCTAGTGAGAGAAGTCCTTATCATCCCTAAATTGGTCCTCCATCTCTACCCAGGCTTGGAATTAACTGAGTAGTCGTCATCTTCTTCACCATAAGAGGTAAGTCTTCACCCCATTTCCCCAAATTCTCAGATATTAGTTAGAATAGAACACATATAGGTTGGTTCTTGAGGATGATAGTTAAGACCTTGCATGCATGTGAATAATCTACCATACTCTAACAAAGGGAAGTAGGCTAGGGCAATCTTTCACTAGAAAGAGGCTACTTAATCTAAAGGATCACATAGTGTTTGATTAAATGCCCAAATGCGTTCAAGATTCATAACTCTAAGTGTGAATGTGTCACGTTGTAAAGTAGATTGAAGGCGTTAGGAGATCCGGTGATTTGGGATAGAAACTAAAGGGGAATTCAAGCTCGAGGTATGTATGGCTAACTCTAATCCTCATAGGATAAACCCGTTGTGGTCATTTTCCAGGTATGACTCTCTTATTGACCTTCTATGGAAATTATGTGCTCTATGTACTTAATTGAGGAATTCTTATTTCCATGTTGCTATATGCTACCACCATGATGTCTTGCTAGTGGAATGTATAAATGTTGATCATCATGTTCTTCCTTATTGTGTGTGTGCTCCTATTATATGATGGATGTAAAAAATGTAAAGGGTGGATTGTTATGGAATATGAGTAAAGATATGGTAATGATGTGAAATGTGAAACATGAGGTTGAACTGTTATGAAACACGAAACAATGGATTGGGAAATTGTGAAACATGAATTAATGGATTGGATGGTTATGGAATATGGATTAAAGGATGAATTGTCGTGAAATGTGAATCAAAGGATTCTAATTATATGAAATATGAATCAAAGAACAATGTGTGTTGGGGATAAAAAAAGGTTGAAAATGATGTAAGTGATCCAAAATATCCATAATTGTACCAGGACAATGTCCTAGGGGTGAGAAGGTCTATTCGATCTGGCCGGGGTCGGACTCCATGTCGTACACATGGATAAATTGATGTTGTGATATGATTATGATATGATGATGATTATGGTCCTCACTATTTCAATTGAGATGGCCTAGCCGATCGGGCAGAGATCAGACTCTGTGTGTTGTACATGAGCCGCGGTGTTAGCCTAGCCGATTCGGGCAGAGATCGGACTCCGTGAGAACAAGCCACAGTGGTTATATGTGATGTGATTGAAATTTGGAAGTCACCACGGATGGCTTAGCCGATCGGGCAGAGATCGGACTCCGTGTGACAACGACACGGTGGATCAGTAATAATAATAACAAGATGAAACTTAAAAGTATATTAACCAAAAGATGGCAAAACGGGATGTGGGATGTGATACTTCTTGTTGTGACTTTCTATGTTCCAGTGTACGATTGTATGATGCCTCTTCTCATGTTTGATTGTTATTGTTTATCCTATCTGGAG
Organism: Nicotiana undulata; assembly: GCA_005239495.1. Lineage (NCBI taxonomy): Eukaryota > Viridiplantae > Streptophyta > Magnoliopsida > Solanales > Solanaceae > Nicotiana > Nicotiana undulata. Next base: position 5,054 of record ML269109.1, read on the forward strand.
TAGGTTTGTTCATGCATACTAGTATTATTCAATGTACTAACGTCCTTTTTGCCGGGGGTGCTACATCTTTTATATGGATGTAGGTGGTTCCATAGTAGGTAGCTCCGATCGCTGATAGTGGTGCCTTCCCTCCATCGTCTCAGCATTCTTGGTGATCCCCACTTCTTCTTGGGGCCGTGTGTAGTTCATGTTGGTTCATTTTGTTTATGTCGCCTTCTTTTGAGGTATAGCCGGGACCTTGTCGCCGACAAGTCTATATATATTGTTCGTACTCTTAGAGGCTCCGTAGACACTTTGTGGGATGTATATATGTTTTGGGTAGTAGTCGTATTTACTCTTACTCGTGGTTCCGTGCCGGAAATGTTGTATCTAGTTTATGTGTTTTGGAGTTGTTGAATGTTGAAGCATTAAAAGAGGAAAAATGGACTTATGTTGTAAAAGCATGCTTTGATTCAATTTTTGTTGTTTCACTTATAAAATTTACATTATGATCACGGGGTAATGCGTTGGGTAGGAAAGGCAATCCAGTTAGGCGTCAGTCTCATCCCTAGGTTTGGGGGCGTGACATTTGTGTGGGCAAGGTTGCGGTTTAGTTTTGAAGGAAAGGTCATGAGTTATTGAAGGCATTGACGATTTTAGGTGTTTAAGAGAATGTTAACACTTTGATGTCGCCAAGAGTAGAGTGTGCAATTTAGGAGGCGCATTGTGTTTTGTCTTGCAGGTGCTTGACTACTGTTACAATTATTTCTTTTTTTTGGGATGCTGAGGTTTAGGTTTTATTACATGGTGCAAAAGACCTATGTTACTATTTTCCGTACGATGATTGTATGAGTGATGTATCAGTCATTTGAAAAGTGGAGTTGGGATCGGATATGGAGATCCCGATATTCTTGAGGTTTAGAGACTGATGTTCACATAGGTAGTGTCACACAACCTTGAGGAGCGCGACCGGCGCTCAACCAAGTGGACCCGGTCGAGCAAGCCTATTAGACACTTTCTACCCACTCGCTTATGATCTCGAAAATGCGCATTTTATTTAGTTAGATAGTAGAGGGATCATATATACATAAACATTACAAATTCATTTAATTTGGTTACGTCATTAATAAGTTTTAAGAATACATACATCTTATGATTTAGTGGAACAAAATCCAAAACACAACATAATCCGTTAGACCCTTCTAGTACCCATACACGACCCACATAATGTCTACGGATTTTCTATTGATACCAAAAAGAGTGGGAAAACAGTGATGGCGACATGGCCCTGACTATACCTCAAAATGACTACAACATAGCAAAAGATACAATACAAGACCCCAGAATGATGTGGGGCTCACCGAGTTCGCTGAGAAGAGGATGCACTATTGCCTATGATCAACATTGTCTGCCACGGAACCACCTGCATCCATTTAAAGATGCAGCACCACCGACAAAAGGGACGTTAGTACTGTCGAATATTATTAGTATGTGTTGCGCCCCTTTTTTCCTCGCGACGTCCGAGTTTCGACAGTTTTGGGACAACTCCCTTCCTTTTGGGACGAGGTATGGGATTGGAAGAGTCGCCACCTAACAGATTAAGGTGTGTTAGGGAACCTGTAGCAAATAACTCATGAAACTAGTTTACGTCACCAGAGAGTTGGGTAAGGGATCGAAATTACCTTGAGAAGAAGGTGTCAGGCACCCCTTAAGGTCCAGAATGGTGGGTCCCAGCCAAACTCAATTAAGCGAATTAGTCTTTAAAGGAAAATGGAACAATTAGACACCTATTATTTTAAAATAAGAATTAAAGGGGGTCCTACGTTCCTTAGCCTATAGGATCATTTCCATGCAATACTTGGTAACTTTCCCCAAATTGGGGTGTTACGCATAGCATTGGCGCACATGTCATCACCTCCTTTACTACCCAATTACTACCTTTTCAGTTATTACCTAAGCATTCAAATAGCTTCTAGTGCGTACCTTATGCGTGCACTACCCGTCCTTTACCAATGGCCTTGAGGTGTTTAGGTCCTCTATTTAAGGTTGTTCTAGAATCACCCATGTTTCTGAAAATGAGAAAACTAAGTGAGAAACAAAAGTCAAGTTGGACTTTCACATATAAAGCAAATAGGGGCTCATGTTAACCTCGACAAGTAAAGAGCGTATGCACCCAATTAAAACAGATAATTTTAATGATTAAAGACCCTATAAGCAGGATATCTAGATGAGCATAAACATAATATAATGAGCAGCGGTACCTATCAGTTTGCCTACTGATTTTCGTTAATACTCTGAATCTGAACATATTTCAAGCAAGCAATCATAGTTTTTTTTTAAAAACCCATAATTTTAATTACCACACAGGCTTGCCTAAGTGATAACCGGGGAATCCTATAGGCATGGTATCTAAACTTTTAATTAGACCACAGTATATAAACCAATTATTGAATTTAACAGGCAGTTTTTATCTTTTAGATCCTATAGGCATGCATTCTAAGTACCGAAACTGGTTACAAGTATTACTTCCTATAGACATGATATCTAGATTGCACAAACTGATTTTATATTTTACTTATTGGCATGATATCTAAGTGTTGAAACTAATTTTATACATTCCTTATAGGCATGATATCTAAGTGTTAAAACTGATTTACACATTCCCTATAGGCATGATATCTAAGTGTTAAAACTTATTTACACATTCCCTATAGGCATGATATCTAATTTCTGAAACTGATTTTATACATTCCCTATAGAAAAGATATCTAAGTGGGTAAAGGCGTTAACAAGTTGCCAAGAAAGTTCAATAAAGAAGATCCTATATACATAATCTCTAATGCACATTGTGATTGGAAAATATGTGTAGAACATGGGTTCTTGATGTTGAATTGATAAAACGAACTAGAAGCAATATTTCTAGGATGAAAAGTATGACAATTCAGGATTACAAATAATGAGATAAGATCCTATAGGAATGATTTCTAATGGTATGCACAAAATGACTCATCATAACAACCTATAGGCAGGACTTCTACCCGAAATTGATAAAAAGATATATAAAATCCATCCCCAACTTTTACTAATAACCCCATATTTTTTATTACAAGACCTATTACATTATTACAGACCACTACAAATGAATTACATAATAAAATCATTATATTATCGAGGGCCTTGGCATGCTTAATGTCAACCTGGAAACCATGCCTTCAAGCAAGCAAGTTTGATGTCAACAAGTTGTCCATTAATAATACACAAATGGGTTTCTGTGTATCAAAGTTCCCAAGCGCCTAAGGGACCTTGGGTAATTCTCACACCAGAACCTTTACAAAGAAATAATTTTATAAAAAGTTGGAAGAGCCCCAATGTGTCAAAGTTCGGAGGAGTCTCATGAATTCTAGGCAGTGCTCACACTGGGGTCGTAGGACTCTAGATAACTAAGAGTAGCAGTTTGAAAATAACATATAAGAGGTAGGGGATCATTTTAGAAAAAAAGTTTTATTTTAGGAGCAAACAGGTTCCAATCACAAGACTGCAAATAGAATAGAAACCACATTTAGCAGATTGGGTTCAGACATGAATTCCAGTAATTAAACAATCACAACAAGAGCACGGACACTTGAATTGCAAACATAATTAAACAGGTTCTGAATAGAGAATACCACTTAATCAAACAAAGTTTTACATTGCATAAGTTGACATAATTATCACTAGGTGGAATCATATAGACATGCATTAAGTAGAGAAAAACATGTTGAAGTTAAAATGACTAATCGGACAGCCATATAGAGCAGGATAGGGTAGTAGGAATTAAATATGCTAGTTTCAGAAACAAGTAAACAAGTGTCATGGATCAAACAGAAACATGCTCAGGTAAACTAACCATACTAGCATATAGAACAAGATAGGTTATCAGGAATTTAGGCATGCTGGTTAAGAGAGAAATAAACAGGAACTACATGGAAAACAGAAGCATATCGAGGTTTGAAATAAACTATTGATATAAAACACATGGAACAACATAAAATAGTAAGAACTAAGGCATAGTAGAGAAAAAAGATGGTCAAGAATAAGATATCAAAACAGAAACATATTGAAATTTTAATAAAAGGACTACATAGCATATAGAAGAGAGCATGATAACATAAATTGAGGCATACCAGTCAAGGAGATAGCAAATAGGAAAGTGAAGGAAAATGAATCCAAGAGTCTAGCCTTGGCTTTCAACCGGCTAGACAGTGCATCAAATCAAAGTAACAGACAAAACTTAAGTTATGTGAGTGTGAGTGTGTAAGTTAAAGTGAACTTGTAAGCGTATGTGTCTTTGTAGGTGCAGGTATGTGTGTAAGTGAAAGTGAACATGTAAGCGTAAGTGTCTGTGTAGGTGTAGGTCTGTGTTGTTAAAATTAGAATGGTGAGGATTATATAGCATTCAACAAAGTAAACAAAAAAGGTAGGAAAATCAAGAGTTCACAAATAAGGTAGGAAAATCAAGAGTTCACAAATAAGGTATGCAAATTTTTTAAACCCAATAAATTAACAAGACAGAATCGGGGAAATATCACTTAGATTAAGGAGAATCAACTAACAACCAAGTTTGAGGTTAATAAGGGAAACAAATAAATCCAAAGATCATTTATGGGACGGTTTAAACAATCCAATCCCAAAAATCGGGCTAGTAACATAATTAAGAAAGGCAATACCAATTATGAGTCACATATAAGGAAAGAATAAATAAATATCTTTCAAAGAGATATCAGTTTGAAAAGAAGTACAATTTCAGACCCTAATTAGGAAAATAAAAATCAATTAATCCCTTTTAATTGACATAGCCAAAGAATATCGGGCAAATATCAGAACAAATAGTGGAATAATAAGAAACCCTAATGATTAAAACATAGATATGAAAATGAGTCGAACAAGTAAAGAGAAACAAACTTAAACAATTTTGAACAATTTTGCAAAAGCTTAATGATTAAAACATAGATATGAAAATCAGTCGAACAAGTAAAGAGAAACAGACTTAAATAATTTAGAACAATTTTGCAGAAGCTTAAAGATGGAACCCTAGCTTTTAGGAAAAAATGAAAATCGGTTAACAATAGTAAAAAAAAAATATCTTAAGAGAGAAATATCAAATAAACTAAAAATCATTTCAGATATATGGAAATCTTAACGTACTCAAGTAGAAAGTACTGAGGGTTTTAAAAATAGACAAAGGTGAGAAAAATCCGGTTTGAACCAGAGATTTGAAGCAATAAACATGAAGTTAACAGTACTCACAGACATAGGAATGAACACAGGCGTATTCATCGAGAAAATGAAGGATTTGGACCAAGTCTGTGTTGAATCTCTTTAAGATTCTATTAGATAACACAAAAATCATAATACCGGTAGAGGTAGGAGGCCAGATAAGGCCTAAGATCGAAGAGAAATCCTATGGATTGAAGAGGGTTCAGGTGACAGCGGGCTAGGGTTAGGGGAAGGTTGAGAGAGAAGAGGAGAGGAAGGGATTCATGGGTGGCGGGATTTGGGAATGTGATGACCCAAAAAGGGGTCATCTTGTGTGCATCTAATTTGGACTGTGTTCTGAGGCCCGAAAGCCTCCATCAATCTCACCTCGATGTGCATGCACAGCCCGGGCGCGTAGCCAGGAAGCCTTTATGTGAAACCTTGATTTAAGAGTTAAATTGTGGTAATTAATTTAATAAAGTTGACTTTGGTCAACATTTTTGGCAAACGGACCCGGATCCGTGATCCGACGGTCCCAGAGGGTCTGTAGAAATGCATTTTTGAAGAAAATTATTTTATGAAAATATTAAAGGCTTATGAAAATTAACCTTGATGTGAAACCTGTGCTGCCGGGCTCGTATTATGATTTCGGAGCCCGGAGTAGGTTTAATATGTGTGAAATTTGGTAAGAAACGGACTTAATTTGTTTGGTTTCGGATCAAAATGAGGAGAATTGGAATTAATTAAGTTTTGAGGTTTTTAAAGAATTTGAAATTTGGCTAGAAAGGTGATTTTATGTTCCCGAGGTCCGAATGATATTCTGAGACCGGGAATAGTTCCGTTGTGTCATTTATAACTTGGCTGCAAAATTTGAAGTCATTCCGAGTAGTTTAGGTCGGTTCGGCGCGTTAAAGTGAATTCTAGAATTTCAAAGTTCTTAAGTTTGATTAATTTGGCTTTGGGGTTTGATTTCGAATTTCGTTGTTGCTTTTCATCTTCCAAGAGTTCTAGAGAGTCCGTATCACGAATACAGACTTGCCGGTGCTTTTGGACGGGATCCCGAGGGGCTCGGCTGTGTTTTGGACCCCCGGGAGCTCAGTTAGGAAAACCAAAAAATCTGCTATCTGATTTCCTTCTCTGCGATCGCAGAAAGTGGGTTGCGATCGCGGAGGACGATTTTGCTGGGCTGTTGATTGCTCTATGCGATCGCAGCTTCCCCTTTTCAATCGCAGAGGTTTGGGTTCCACACCTTCGCGATCGCAGCCCATTTCTTGCGGTCGCATTGATTTGCGTCTGGGCCAGGTGAGCTTGTTCTACGCGATAGCAGGACCCCTGCCGCGATCGCAGAGGTCTTGCCAATTGTTCTTCGCGATCGCAGGACCTCCACCGTGATCGCAGAGGTCTAGTCAGTTGACCTTCGCGATCGCAGGCCCGGTGTCGCGATCGTAGTGAAGGTTTTTCTGGGCAGTACTTAAATGTCCAATTATGGGATTCTTCTTCATTTTTCAATACCCAACCTCCATTAGAGCTCATCCAAGCTAGGGAAGAGACTGCCCAAGTTCAACATCATCAAGGTAAGTGATTCTAGTCCGTTTTCATGACTTTTAACATCAAATTCAAATAAAATCCTCCTCCAATTATCTTAAAATTCATAGGATTTGATAGGAAAATGTGGGGTTTTGCAAAAATAGTGAAACTTCATTTTTAGCAATAAATTCCTAAATAGATTATGTAATTACGATCCTTAGGCTTCGGGTAATTCATTCCTTCGAAAATTTCCGGAATTTGACCATGAGAGGTCGGGGGCGGAGATTTAGAATCCTTCAAGAATAGCGATTTTTGGTTGAATAACTAGGATATGTTGTTACAATGTGCATGCATTGATGTTGTTGTATATCTTTTGACTAGTTGCGAGTCCTCGGGTATAGAGTTCGGAGTTTCGGGCGCAATTGTGGTCCGAGAGGTAGATTCGACACGAGGCGAGTCTCCTTTCTAACCTTGTAAGAGGGAATTGTCCCCATAGGTGATATATATGCTATGTGTAACTCATTTGGGGGCTACGTGTGCACAAAGTGACGAGAGTCCGTACATAGTGGCTATTATTGTTATGTCCGGGTAGTTAGGCCCACATCATGCCTTGTATGTTCCTTGCAATGCTTTAAATATGTTTCTTTATTTTCGTTGAAATGCTCTTATGATTTACTGTAATGCTATATTTCCTATGAAACTATGTTTTCACATCATGTTGTTCCTCTAAGGTCCATTGAAATGAAATTGTGAAATATAAGGGAGCGGGTCGTACGCCACGACAGATTTGAAATTAAATTATGAAATATAAGGGAGCGGGCCGTACGCCACGGCGGATTTTTTAAATGAAATTGTGAAATATAAGGGAGCGGGCCGCACGCCACGACGAATTTGAAATTAAATTGTGAAATATAAGGGAGCGGGCCGTACGCCACGGCGGATTTGAAATGAAATTGTGAAATATAAGGGAGCGGGCCGTACGCCACGACGGATTCAAAATGTAATTGTGAAATATAAGGGAGCGGGTCGTACGCCACAATGGATTCAAAGAATTTGTGATTTTTGTTTCATTCAGTGGTCTTACTCTTGAAAGTGCTTTATTGTTTAAGTTCAGTAGCT
>ML269110.1:0-12174 GCA_005239495.1 Nicotiana undulata
GCCCTAGGTATATTGGTCTATTTGAGATTTTGGATAAGGTAGGAGAGGTGGCCTACAGACTTGACTTGCCACCGCATTTACCAACAGTGCATCCAGTGTTTCATGTATCCATGCTCCCGAGGTACATTGCAGATCATTCTCATGTTCTTGACTTCAGCGATGTCCAATTCGACAAGGATCTGACTTATGAGGAGGAGCCGGTAGCTATATTAGATAGGCATGTTCGCTAGTTGAGGTCGAAGAGTTATCTTTCGGTCCATGTTCAGTGGAGGGGTCAGCATGCCGAGGCAGCTACCTGGGAGTCCGAGTCCGATATGAGGAGTCGTTATCCCCATCTTTTCGCAGACTCAAGTACTTTTCTATGTCCGTTCGAGGGCGAACGTTTGTTTTAGAGGTGGAGATTGTGATGACCCAAAAGTTCATCCTAAGTAATACTAGCTAAATCTGTGTTCTAAGGCCCCAAAAGCCTCCGTTAATCTCACCTTGTTATGTGGGCGCAGCTCGGGCGTGCAGCCGGGAAGTCCTTATGTTGAAATTTGATGAAAATGGAAATTTATGATAATTAAATGAATAATGTTGACTTTGGTCAACATTTTTGGTAAACGGACCCAGACCCGTGATGTGACGGTCCCGGAGGGTCCGTAGGAAAATATGGGACTTGGGCGTATGCCCGGAATCGAATTCCGAGGTCCCAAGCCCGAGAAATGAATTCTTAAAGAAAATTGTTTTCTGAAAATAATAAAGGATTTTGAAAATGAATTATTATGTGAAAACCGTGTTACTGGGCCTGTATTATGGTTCCGGAGCCTGGAACAGGTTTATTATATGTTATATGACTTATCTGTGAAGTTTGGTGTAAAACGGACTTGGAATGACGTGTTTCTGATCAAAATTGGAAAAAGTTAAGCTTTATGAAGTTTTAAGAAAATTCTATGAGTTTTAAGGTTTAATTCCTTGTTTTTGATGATATTTTGGTGATTTAAAAGCTTGAATAAGTCTGTAGGATGTTTTGGGAGTCGTGTGTGTTTTTGGTTTTGAGCCCCGAGGGCTCGGGTGAGTTTCGGGTAGCTAACGGGGTGTGAAGTGCATGAAAAATCTGGTGTTTTTGATGTTTTGCTGGTGTCTGGTGTAATATCCTTCACGAACGCGACCAAGGGCTTGTGAATGCGAAGGGTAAATTATGGTGGCTTGGGCTTTACTCTACGCGAACGCGGAGCACTGGACAGTGCTTCTACGCGAACGCGTCCCTAGGGGTACGAACACGTAGGCTTAGGGTGAGGTCGGGGGGCAGGGTTGGTTTGTTCTTTGCGAACGCGGGCGTAGGCTCACGAACGCGGACACCTAGGAAGTTAGACCTTCACGAACGAGGCCCTGGCTCAGCGAACGCGTAGGTCCCAGCTGCTAACCCTTCGCGAACGCGGCCAGTGGCCTAAGCTAGTTTTCCTCCATAACCACTTGGGTAAGTGATCCTAACTCTAGTCTTTTCCATTTTCCTTCATCAACCATAGAATCTAGGTCTATTAACATGAAATCAAGGTAGAAATTAGGGTTTTGGGTAGAGTTAGGGCTTATGAAAATTTTGGGAATTCAACCCCGTTTTGGGGTCGGATTTCAAAACAAATTGTATATTCGGGCTCGCGGGGGAAGGGGTTATCGGGTTTTGGTCCGAACCTCGAGTTTGGACCAAGCGGGCCCGGGGTCGAATTTTGGTATTTTTGGAAGAATGACGGGAAATGTATAATTAGGCTTTGGAATTGAATTATTGAGTCATTATTGATGTTATTAAGTCGATTATGTCTAGATACTATCGTTTCGTAGTTGGATTCGAGAGGAAAGGCTGTGATTGAGGCTTGACTTGCATCTTTTGGAGCCAAGGTGAGTGTTTGGCCTAACCTTAGCTTGAGGGAATAGGTATAGAGTCTTATTTGCTATGTGTAATTCATGTCCAACGTATAGGTGAGGTGACGAGTACCTATATGTTGCGGTCAAGCATGCCCGTGAGTCAAAATGTGACGAATTATACTGTTCTTGATATTCTCTGTGCTATGAATAATTGGTGATTTAGAAGTGATACATTGATGTTGTTTCATGACGTGGGAAGTTATTGATTAATTGTTCAGTTGAGGATTTTTATTGTTGAAATTATGCCTCTGAGAGAGATTGGTTATAGTTGAGTCCCTTGCCGGGACGATAGAATTTTGTTGGTTATTTTTGTACATTTAGAACTTCTTATTGTAAACCTTTATATTGAATTGTTGTTTCTGTGTACATTATGCACGAGGGGACATTCCGTGCCGAGTGATCGTGAGGCTATGCACGAGGGGACATTCCGTGCCGAGTGATCGTGAGGCTATGCACGAGGGAACATTCCGTGCCGAGTGATTATTATTTATGCACGAGGGGACATTCCGTGCCGAGCGACTCTAATATTATGCACGAGGGGACATTCCGTGCCGAGTGACTTTATTATTTATGCATGAGGGGACATTCTGTGCCGAGTGATTGTGAGGCTATGCACGAGGGGACATGTCGTGCCTTTTGTTGCTTATTTACTTGTTTCGAGATGTTAATTCCTGTCTTACTTATACATTTCAGTTATTATCTTATTCTACTGTTTTGGTAATTTGTTGCCCCTTTATCCTCAGCATGTTCTCCCCGTACCCGTATTTACTTGTTTATTTCCGTTATTATCTCTGTTTGAGTATAGAATTGCACAGGTATGAATTGTTTTCAGTCCTAGCCTCGTCACTACTTCGCCGAGGTTAGGCTCGGCACTTACTCAGTACATGGGGTCGGTTGTACTGATGCTACACATGCACTTCTTTATGTTGTGCAGATTACGCAGCCGGACCCGGTGGACATTGACGGAGGGAGTATCCTTCAGTCCATTCAGGAGACATCAAGGTAGACCCGCAAACGTTCGTGGGCCTTGGCGTCACCTCTTACCCTTCTCCTCTAGTTCTGTCTTATTTTTATAGTCCAAAGACAGTTATATGTATTTATTTTTCAGACCCTTGTATTTAATAGTCTCATAGACAGTTCGTGAGTTAGTGACACCAGTTCTGGGTTAAATTTACAGGATTATTTCGAAGTTTGTTATATAGATATGAAATTAGTTAACTTTCATATTGTTGATCACAGTTGCCTTAGTTATCCTGTTCTTTTTAACTGTTAATGAGTTTATTTATTCAAAACGTTGGCTTGTCTAGCGGGTTCAACGTTAGGCGCCATCACGGCCTGAAGGTGGGATTTCGGATTGTGACAGATATTGAAAAGGTTGTTCCATGACATTATACGAAGACATTATATATATACAAGAATGATGATTTTAAGGTGCAACATATTCATTCAAGTGATAATATGGCTGATTTATTCACCAAATCTCTGCCGACATCAACCTTCAAGAAGTTAGTGCACAAGATTGGTATGCGAAGGCTTAAATATGTGAATTGATGCTCTCATCAAGGGGAGTTAATACGCGTTGTACTCTTTTTCCCTTACAAGGTTTTGTCCCACTGGGTTTTTCTTGCAAGGTTTTTAACGAGGCAACCAAAATGCGTATTTCTAAACATGTATACTCTTTTTCCTTTTCTAGAATTTTTTTCTCCCATTGGGTTTTATTTTAGTTAAGGTTTTAACGAGGCACATTGTTTGTTGAATAGACATTCAAGGGGGAGTGTTATAAATAAAATTCTATTTATGGTGAATGTCTATATTCTAGAGAGATTCTAGGGTTTGTTACTTGGTGGCTAAGTCATTTTCCCCTATAAATAGAGGGGTCTTACCCCATTGTAAATCATCCCAAAATTCAATAAGAATTCTCTCTCTCTCTCTTTCTCTGCAATATTGTTGTTCTTCTTTTATTGTTTCATAACAAATACAAATTTATTAAGATACTAATCGAAATTCACAAGAGAGAAATATAATTATAATTATTAAGTTAATATCGACTAACCGGAAAAGAAATATTCGGTTGATAAAATTTTAAATATATTATTTAGTGTGTAGTATGACATCTTTTCTTCCAAATTAACATGCCTTCTCGTATTATTCAAATTTAACAGATTAATTTTCATACATTTTTACGTTAAAAAAAAAGGCCTCTTTCGGAGCATGTTTGGAAAGCCACTTACGAATTATTTGGGTGTAATTGGACGTACTTACAAAGTTTGGCATGTTTGTATGGCCAAATAATTACTTGGTCAGCATGCAATTGGGTGTAATTGTATAATTGGATATGTGTAATTACATTCTCTAATTCTCAAGGAGATGTGAGAATTTATGGTAATTACAGTGTGTAATTACAAGGTTACTTTTTAGTTTCTTTCATTTTTGTTATTATTTTAATTTATTTTCTTTTTAACTTTTTATTTCTATTATTTTTATTCCTTTTCATTTTATTTTACTTTTACTTTTTAATTTCTTTATTTATTTATTTTTAAAATATATATTTCTTTGTACATTATTTATCTTTTATTTTTCTACATTTACTTCTTGTGATTTCATGCAATTGCTCGTATATTTTATTTCTTATTTTTTTGTTTTCTTCATTTAGCGTAATTGCGTTATTATTCTAGCTTTTGAAATTATACCTCCTAATATTAGAAATAGTGAGTCATTAACAAATTTAGCATTTAATGAGTGATGTCATTAAAATAGAATTTCGTTGTTGAATGAGGATAAACTTATTATATTTCTTAATCTTAAGTTGTATTGGAACTTATTTTTATTATGTTGGAATTTGACATATGGTAACTTATTATTTTGTTCTTGAATTTTGAATTTATGTTATTCCAATTTACTTGTTCTGGTAGTATTGGCTTGTTATTTCACATTGTTTGTTGTTCATTTTTTAGTTAGAATTGATAGATTTGTTTGTCAAACATTTGAATAATTTTATGATATTATATTTATAAATATTAATTTATTTTATCAAACATGCATTTCATGTTATTCTTACAAAACGTATGATTTTAATATTTATAATTAATTTGAAAAAATATATATGTCAATTATTTTACAATATCAGTTATAAATATATGATAACAATTAATGTATATTTAAGAAAAAATACGCATTTTAAGTAGCAAATCTAATATCATTTATACTTATAAAAATTATTATAGGCATATATTTATTATATTAACTTTTAAGTTTTGACTGATACTGTCTTAAAACTTGAAATAAATTCTCTCGTTCTCCAGGTGGGCGCCTGATGCTGTCTTAAAACTTGCGATAAATTCCCTTGTTCTCTAGGTGGGCTCCTGATGTTGTCTTAAAACTTGAAATAAATTCACTCGTTCTCTAGGTGGGCGCCTGATGCCGACTTAAAACTTGAAATAAATTCCTTCGTTCTCCAGGTGGGCGCCTGTGTCACGACCCAAATTCCCAACCTCGGGGATCGTGATGGCGCCTAACACCACACTTGCTAGGCAAGCAAATGTTAGAAATCGTTTAGCTAATTTTCTTGATTAATTACTTGAGTATAAATAAAAAAAATTCAATTGAGCCTAATTAAAATAATTCCCAACAAAATAAAATGATAACAATAGCCATTCAAATAGAATGAATCACGAACTAATTATGTAAACAACTATAAGACTACCCCAGGGTCTGGTGTCACAATTCACGAACTACTAAAGAATACTACAAATACTGGGCTGAAAGAAATAGTGTAACTGTTCTGAATATACTAAAAACATTTTATAAATATAGGAGAAGACTCTCGGGATTTGCGAACACCGACAGATATACCTCGTGTCTCCAAATAGATAGATGGATGTTCTAAAAATCTCTACTGCTGGCTAGTACCTGGATATGCACAAAAGAGTGCAGAGTATAGTATCAGTACAACCGACCCCATGTATTGAGTAAGTGTCGAGCCTAACCTCGGCGAAGTAGTGACGAGGCTAAGGCGGGGCTTTAACAATAAACCTGTGATATTAATATATGTATGATAACACAATAAAATAATTATGCACGAACAAGAAAATATATCTGAGACAATAATTATAAAACAAGAAGAAAATCTAAACACATCAATTCAAATACTGCATCAATAATAAAATAACACAACCGCCTCTTTCAGGCCTCAACTATAACCAAATCCTCAAAATTTCCAAGTTCTTCAAGCTTTATCTTTGAATAAAAGTAGCACCAAAATATGAAAATAGTACTATAAAATAGAAAGTTTCAAATCTTTGTCTTCCTAAAAACAAAACAGTAAAAATAGTCATTTAGCTTTTCAAAACTTTGATTCTCTTTTTCTTGAAAAAAAATCAGTAAAATATAAATGTAAATATCCTCCCTTATGACTGTCATATATTTATATTCTCCCTGTCCGCCCTTATCGCAGTCATATATATATATATTTCTCATGTCCACCCTTATCACAGTCATATATATTTATTTCTCCTGCCCACCCTTATCACAATCATATATATTTATTTCTCATGTCCACCCTTATCACAGTCATATATATTTATTTGTCCTGTCCACCCTTATCACAATCATATATATTTATTCCTCCTGTCCACCCTTATCACATTCATATATATATATTTATTTATTTCGACTTTCACGATTCAGGCCAAGCCTCTCACAATATTATTATTTCCCCAATTTCAAACAGAAGATCATATAGCTCGTAAGCTTTAACCAATAACATTTCACAATAAAACCAACCAGAATATAAGTAAACACCGTAACGTTGTCAATCCAGCTCAGCCTTTATATACTATGATAAACTCAAGAGAACAACCAACATCTTTAACACCTTTACAACAACAATTGGAAATAACTCAATGAAACCCAATAAAAACGCGAACCTCAACAATTATAAATAATACACTGCATTTTTCTTATAACCTCATCAATAACCTCAACCATGAAACCAACAGGAATATCAAAATATATATATTTATTTCATAAAAACAATACCAAACCTCTCAACCATGTTTATATCGCAAAGGGAACCAGCTCAAACAATCAATACTCTTTCCAAATAGTCACAACGATAACTAACAACAATTCAACAAGGCCAAATAGTCATAGAAACAATAATGAACATGTAACAGTTAAACAATGATCAAATAAGTGGGGAACGGGAAAGGGGATCATGTTTAACAAACGATTTGGGTGGTGCATCGATACTCATCACCACACCTATACACCACAACCATGCAATTCACGTAGCAAACAAGTGGGGAGTCCTATTCCCTCAAGCTAAAGTTAGGCCAAACACTTACCTCAATTCCGCAGGCCACTCACAGCTCAATTATTGCTTTTCCTTTTGAATTCACCTCTAAATTGCTCGAATCTAATCAAAATTAACTTAATATCATTAACTAATGCTAAAGGAACTAACTTTATTGAAAAATATAACTTTTCCTAAGTTTTCACAAAAAAGCGAAAACCCGACCCCGAGCCCGCTTGGTCTAAACTCGGGGTTCGGACCAAATTACGTTTACCCATTCACCCACGAACCCAAATATACAATTAATTTCGAAATCCGACCTCAATTCGAGGTAAAGATTCGATTTTTATAAAATTCCCTAATTCTACCCAAACCCTCAATTTTTACCATGAAAATTCTTAGTTTTTGATTTAAAAGTGATGAAAAACAATGGGTAATTGAAGGAGTAAAGTTTATAATTGATTACCTATGACTTGGGGATGATATTTGGTGAAGAAATTCGTTCCTAGGGTTGTGGGGTTTGAAACTTTGAAGAAGAAGAAGTCTACCCGTTTTGTATTTATTTTTCTTCCAGCTATTATGTCTCCCAAACGATCCCAAAACTCGATTTTTTTGTGTCCAGTGGATTCCTTGTGAAATTCTAATGAACTTAGGCTTTTGAATCACTCAATTTGACCTTATAATGAAGGAGATATGTAGGTTTTAAGATTTGCAAATAGTGCAGGTTTTTAATACGCCGTCATAAACCAGAAAAATCTGGGCAACCTTGGTAAAATGGCCATAAATACGATGTCCAAATTCGATGATTCTTCTTGCTACGGGTCCGTAATTACGATACGGATCTAATACTACATTCAAAACATAAATCAGAGCTCATTTGTTCAATATGATATAATTTATGCTTGAAGAACGACGTCGAAGCATAAGAAAGAACGAGCGCAACACAACTCAAACCTATTTGAAACTCACCCGAGCCCTCGGGGCTCTAAATCAAACATGCACGCAAGTCTAAAAGCATAATATGGACTTGCTCCTTCGATCAAATCATGAAAATAACATGTAAAACAACGAATTAAACCTCAAAACTCATTATTTTCCTCAAGAACACTTATAGTTCATAACTTTTCAACCGGATGTCCGAATCACGTCAAACGAACTCCGTATTTTACCAAATTTCACAGGCAAGGCCTGAATATCATAACAAATTTGTACCGGTCTCCGGAACCAAAATACGGGCCCGATACCAATGACTTCAAACATTAATTCTTTTCATTATTTCATAAATATTTCAGCAAAACAATTTCTTTAAAAAATTGATTTCTAAGGCTTGGGACCTCGGAATTTATTTCCAGGCATACGCCCGATTCCATATTTTATTGCGGACCTTCCGGAATTGTCGGAACACAGATTTGAGTTCGTTTACTCAAAATGTTGACTCAAGTCAACTAAAACCAAATTTTATAATTCTAAAAATTATTGTTTCTTATATTTTAACATAAAATCTTTCCGGTTTCACGCCCGGACTGCGCACACAAATCGAGGTAGTTAAAATTAATCTTTTTATGGCTAATAAGCCTAGAACGGAGTCTAAATTCATAAAATGACCCCTTGGGTCATCATAGCCTGATATTGCCTTAAAACTTGAAATAAATTCCTCGTTCTCCAGGTGGGGGCCTGATGCTGTCTTAAAGCTTGAAATAAATTCCCTCGTTCTCCAGGTGGGCGCTCGATGCCGACTCAAAACTTGAAATAAATTCCCTCATTCTCCAGGTGGGTGCCTGATACTGTCTTAAAACCTGAAATAGATTCCCTCGTTCTCCAAGTGGACGCTTGATATTACCTTAAAACTTGAAATGAAATCCCTCGTTTTCCAGGCGGGCGCCTAATGTCAACTTGAGTTTGAATAAGTTCCCTCGTTCTTCATGTGGGTGCCTAACAATTACTTGCACTTGAAATTACTTGCACAAGATGAGAGTAGTAGAGATGGGGATGTTGAGATGGATGTGTGGGTGTACCGGAAGAGATATGATTAAGAATGAAGCTATCCGGGACAGAGTGGGAGTAGCCTCCGTGGAGGACAAAATGCGGGAGTCGAGGCTGAGATGGTTCAGACATGTTAAGAGAAGAAGCATTGATGCTCCTGTCAGGAGGTGTGAGAGGTTGGTCATGGAGAGTTTGAGAAGAGGCCGAGGTAGTTTTAAAAAGTACTGGGGAAAGGTGATTAGGCAGGACATGGCGCTGCTTCAGCTCACTGAGGACATGACCCTTGATACGAGGATGTGGAGGTCGAGGATTAAGGTAGAAGGTTAGTAGGTAGTTTATATTTGTTCACCGATAGTCTTAGTAGCATACATGTCCCTTCATATTCTTAGATTTTTATTACATTATGTGGTTTTGTTCGCCTCATGTATTGTATTCCTTGTTGCTATTATTTGGTACTACTTATCCTTTATCTTCCCCTTTTCTTTTCTCTTCCATCTTTCTTCCTTCCTCGCTTTCCTCCTATTCTTCTTGCCCTTCCTGAGCCGAGGGTCTATTGGAAACAACCTCTCTACCTGCATTAGGTAGGGTTAAGGTTTGCGTATAGATTACCCTCCCAGACCTCACCTGTTGGGATCAAACTGAGTTTGTTGTTGTTGTTGTTGGTATAATTAGTTCATTTAAAATTTAATTTAATTATGTAATTACACTTATGTAACCAAATAATACACTTGTAATTACACTATAATTACGCTGTAACAAACAAACAAATCATCGTAATCACTATATTGTGTAACTACTAGGTTATATAATTACTACCATGATAATTGCACCAATTCCAATTACGGGATGGCTTTACAAATAGACTCTTGATGTTTATTTTGTTTCAAGGATACTACTTTAAAATCAAAATAAAGAAATTGATTTTAGATATTTCAAAAACTTTGAAAAAGAAAGATACTTTGCCAACCAAGCATATACTCCATTAAATTATTCTCTTACCCACTTTAACATCATATTTAATTAATTGTACAATTAATTATTCTTTTCGGTCCAAAATAAGTGATTTTTTGGCCTTTTTTTGTGATCCAAAACAAATAATTTTTTCAAATTTCAAGAATTAATTAATTATTTTGTTCTTACATAATCTTTGAAAAATAATATTGAAATATATGTTAAGAGGGTTTATGTGAAATAATAAAAATTAATACGATGAATTTGATTGTTAATTAATGCTAAAAAGTGGATTTTTAATATGTGTTAAAATATCCAAAAAAGCAAAACTTGAAAATCTAGAAAAAGGTTAGTAATAAAATCATATTTTACACACCACACACACATTCTACTTTACAGTTTTTACCTATGATTCCTCAAAGAGCTCGATTGTGATTCATTGCAATACATTATAATCACTTGAATTGTCCAAAAAATTGCGACTTGGGTTGAGCTAGATCAATCAAAATTCCCCTTTTTTACCACGCCCAAATTTGTGAATTAGGGTTTCTGAAAAGATGGCGATAATTCCGGTGTACTGTGTCTGATCGCCGATTATCGGCGACCTTGTATGGAAACTCGGAGCCGGAAACTGTCGGAGGAAGCCACGTCATCAGCGCCTTCTTCTTCTTCTACTTCCTCTGGTCCCACCACACGCGCCACTAAGCGTGCACGCCTCACCACACGCGCCCCCTCAACTCGTTCTCGTGTCCCAAGACGTTCACTTCCTATGGACTCCACGAATGAAACTTCCGGGTCGGGTAGCCGAGCTCGTCGTTCGGGTTCGGGTAAGGAAAAAGAACACGAAATTAGGGATAGGGATGATGAAGATGATAATGATAATGAAAGTGAAAATGATGTAGGGATGTTGCATCATAATTTGACGTCCGCAAGTAGTGCACTTCAAGGACTGTTGAGAAAATTAGGTGCTGGATTGGATGATTTACTGCCGAGTTCAGCAATGGTGGGGTCCACTTCATCGTCCTCCAACGGGCGGCTGAAGAAGATATTATCGGGTTTAAGAGCTGATGGGGAAGAAGGGAAACAAATAGAGGCATTGACACAGCTTTGTGTGATGCTTTCTATTGGAACAGAAGACTCTTTGAGCACTTTTTCAGTGGACTCTTTTGTACCTGTGCTTGTCGGGCTGCTTAATAATCATGGGGGGAGTAGTAATCCTGATATTATGCTTCTTGCAGCTAGGGCGTTAACTCATTTGGTTGATGTTTTACCATCTTCTTGTGCTGCTGTTGTGCATTATGGAGCAGTTTCATGTTTTGTAGCTCGGTTGCTCACTATTGAATACATGGACTTAGCTGAACAGGTGATGAAGTTTTATTCTTTACAATAATTGTGCCTCGATCCTAAACTAGTTGGGGTTGGTTATATGAATCATTTTGGACGCATTTCATTCCCATGATCAATAAATTGTTTACTTATGAGAAAATTAAAGGTTCTCTAGAACTGGAAATTCTCTATATAACATCTCTGCAAATAGAATAAGCATCGTTAAATCGCTTTGCTTAAGATTGGATGATCAAAATTTTAAGTTATGATGCTAATGTTTAGCTTTAACAGTCTCTACAAGCTTTAAAGAAGATATCTCAGGAAGACCCAACTGCTTGTTTGCGAGCAGGTGCACTCATGGCTGTGCTTTCGTATCTCGACTTCTTTTCCACTGGTGTTCAGGTAGCAAAGCTAATAAATTGTAAATGATGTTATGGACATAAACCATTCTTAGTTCCGTTAGTAGGTTGAGTACTAATTCAGATTCTTTTATCATCCTCCTATAGAGAGTAGCATTAGCAACCGCTGCTAATATGTGCAAGAAGCTGCCTTCGGATGCGGCTGACTTTGTGATGGAAGCTGTTCCACTGTTGACGAATCTCCTTCAGTATCATGATGCAAAGGTGAGATCATCTCTTGTCATGCCAAAATCACGGGATGATTCAGCAAATAATTTGGCTTGCTGAACTTATTTTAGCCCCCCGCCTCCCCCCCTCTCC
>ML269110.1:12340-24594 GCA_005239495.1 Nicotiana undulata
TGTTGCCCCCCCCCCCCCCCCCCCCCCCCCCCCCACAAAACAAATTTTTTTAAGCCTTCTTTCTTTATCTTTTTTTTCATGGTTCTTGGATATGGTTGTAGGTATTAGAGCATGCTTCTATCTGCTTGACCCGGATTGCTGAAGCATTTGCATCATCTCCAGAAAAGCTAGATGAACTCTGCAATCACGGACTTGTCACACAAGCTGCCTCCCTCATCTCAACCAGTAGTTCTGGAGGTGGTCAGGCTTCGCTCAGCACGGAAACTTACACAGTAGGTTTAGTTCTTGAATGTGTCGATCATTTACACGGGTCTGTATAATGACTTGATTTGGTTTGCAGGGTTTGATCCGGCTTCTTTCTACGTGTGCCAGTGGCTCTCCATTAGGGGCTAAAACCTTGATGATACTTGGTATCAGTCGGATCCTCAAGGACATTTTATCTGGTTCTGGCCTCGTGGCGACTGTCTCTATTTCACCTGCCTTGAGCAGACCTCCAGAGCAGGTATGTGTGATAGCTTTTTGCTTGCTGTATTTGTCACTGTGGCCACAGGGATTTGTTCAGGAGTATCAGAAAGAAAAATATGAACTTTACCGAGTCATTGAAAATATGGAACAAGTAGTGCATATTGAATGTTTGATATTTGTGGCATGAGGAGACACAATTAGATATTCTATGTATTTGTCATGCGGAAAAAGTGAAAGTGAACAATATCTGGGGTTTGAATACCATTAGTTTGTGAAACAAATCCATTACTGTGTCTTTACTTTGTCATTCCCCCAAGGGGTAGATGTTCTACGGAAACAACGAGAAATTGCTGGAGTTTTTAAATTCAGCAAACACTGCATTAAAAATAGTGTAATAGCCGGGCGCTTCCGCGCCTCCTACCAAATGAAAAAAAATCCAGAAAAGCAACAAAAGAATGTTCGGCAGATGGTACCACACTCCATGTAACATGGATTAGCTGGACAACCTTTTGTTTCAAAAACAAGGCCGTACTCGTACAGTGTGTCTCTGTCTGGAATGAAACACCTGAGTCCAGAACAGGTTTTTCTAATTGATAATAATGAGGATCTAGTTAGTTCATTAAAATTCAAAGCTTATCTATTTCTTTTTCTGCTCAGTTGGTACACGTCCATGGAAGCCCTGCAAACTTTCCTATTAGGCTTAGTAATTTTTGTTTGGTGTATTCATGTAATTTGCTTGACATATTCAAACTGCTAGTTGAATTCGACCTCTTCCGTTAGCTACTTTCTGGGCATTCTGGTTCTTGCTCTTAGGATTGGCCCCTAAGTGTAATTTCCTCTTATTATAGATTTTTGAGATCGTGAATCTGGCAAACGAGCTTCTTCCTCCGCTGCCTCAAGGAACCATCTCTCTTCCAGTTAGCATTAATTTGTTCATTAGGGGCTCGCTTACAAGGAAACCTTCTGCTAGTGGTTCTGGCAAACAGGAGGATCTGAATGCATCTTCTCAGGAGGTATCAGCTCGTGAGAAACTATTGAATGATCAACCTGAACTTCTGCAACAATTTGGAACGGATCTCCTTCCTGTTCTAATCCAGGTTAGTACTATAACTGTACGGGTGTATTAACGTCGCTACCTTACCATAGTGGACATTAGAGATGTGACTTTCTGTTTCCCTTTGCTGATCAGACATATGGATCCAGTGTGAATACTGCAGCACGCCACAAGTGCCTCTCAGTTATTGGAAAACTTATGTATTTCAGTAATGCAGATATGATTCAGTCTTTAATTAATGTCACTAACATATCAAGGTATGTTGGGACAGATTAAAGCTTGTTTTTTCGTTTCACCATTTAGCACGTGGAAGTTAGTTTATCCACAGGACAATATCTCTTTGCATGATATTTTTCTCAGTGCGAGTTTCCTGAAAGTAATGCTTGAATATGATGTCTTCGTAGTTTCTTGGCTGGCGTTTTGGCTTGGAAGGATCCCCAAGTACTGGTGCCCGCTCTTCAAATAGCAGAAATTTTAATGCAAAAGCTCCCCGGAGTTTTTGGCAAGATGTTTGTCCGAGAAGGTGTTGTTCATGCTGTTGATACCTTGATACTGACTGAGTCTCATGGTTCTGCTTCTGCCCAGCCAACACATGGTGAGAAGGAAAAATGTGATCGACGCTGTAGCACTAATTCCAATACAGATGCGACTTCTGTTGAAGATCCTAAAAGTCCAGTTCCAAGTATTGGATCTCCGCCAGATCCAATGGAAATTCCGACAGTCAATTCTAACCTTCGGATGGCAGTCAGTTCATGTGCAAAATCTTTCAAGGATAAATACTTCCCTTCAGATTCAGAGGCTACTGAAGCTGGTGCCACAGATGATCTTCAACAATTGAAGAATCTCTGCATGAAGTTGAATGCTGGTATCGATGATCAAATAGCTAAATCTAAAGGAAAGTCAAAAACATTTGGGCCTCAGCTTGGGAATATTTCTATCTGTAAGGAAGAAACCTTGGCTGAAGTGATAGCTGCCATGCTGGGAGAGCTCAGCAAAGGGGACGGTGTTTCAACTTTTGAGTTTATTGGAAGTGGAGTTGTTGCTTCTTTGCTCAATTATTTTACGTGTGGACATCTTTCTAAGGAAAAAATCTCTGATGCTAGTTTGCCTAGGCTTCGAGAACAAGCAATCAAAAGGTACAAGTCTTTTATTGCAGTTGCTCTTCCTGCTGGTGTTGATGGTGGAAGTGTGGTTCCCATGACTGTTCTTGTCCAAAAGCTTCAAAATGCTCTATGTTCCTTGGAGCGTTTTCCCGTTGTGCTGAGTCATAGTTCCAGATCATCGACAGGAAATGCACGTCTTTCTTCAGGTTTAAGTGCTTTGTCTCAGCCTTTTAAGCTGCGCCTTTGCAGAGCTCAAGGAGAGAAAACCCTCCGCGACTACTCCTCAAATGTTTTGTTAATTGATCCTTTGGCAAGTTTAGTAGCTATTGAAGGATTCCTCTGGCCCCGAGTTAAGCGACCTGAGTCTGGGCAGAAGGCCCTCGCTTCTTCAGGCAACTCTGGGTCTGGGAGCATACCTGCAGGAGGCGGTGCATCATATCCATCTATGTCTACTCCTGCCTCTGCAGCTCGTCGTCATTCTACACGATCTAGGTCAGCAGTAAATATAAATGACAGTGCTAAGGGGTCACTGCAGGAAAAAGATGGAAGCTCTTCGAAGGGAAAAGGAAAAGCGGTTATGAAGCCTGCTCAAGGAGATGGCAGAGGACCTCAGACAAAAAATGCTGCTCAAAGAAAAGCAGCCTTGGATAAGGATACAGAGGTGAAACCTGTTAACGGGGACTCTTCTTCAGAGGTAATTTTGTTCACTTTTTTTTTTTTGTGTGAGGAAATTTTTTGGCTTGGTAGTTGCTTGAGTTTACACGACTTCAGATTGAAGGAGTAACCTTATACGGGTCTCAAATTAAACCTCAGAAGTGTTTAGAGCCATTAATTGTAGATGTCTTGGTTTCTGTTCTTTTCTCTTCGTGTCAACTTGGAAATTAGGTGGTGAAACAGGATGATTGTTAAATGAAGGAAGATAACGTGGAACTTGTGAAGGCTGTTAACCACATAGCTTAGTCTTGGATAACATTGATCAAGCCAAGAAAGGATATTATCTCTTGATGGTTCGTTATTTTTCTACGTATGGTTCACAACTTCTCCAAGCCATTTGAATGCTGAAACTTGAAACCAAACCGGGCTTCGGTTTTGTTTATGAATTCACCGAAATTCGATTAGGAGTACAGGGTTTAAAATATTATATTTTACATTGGTAGAGGCTAGAGCAGCCTTAACTTAGAAATCTAATGCCCATCAAACTAATGTTCATATAAATATAACTTTGAGACAAAGGGTGGGTAATTTTCTTTTTATAAGGATTTATACACGTACTAGTATTTATGTATGTTTTAAAAATGTACTTTTAGTTAAACACCGATTTACAATTTGGTTTTGTTTCAAAAATTTTGGAACCAAACTGAATGACAGCTTTGAATGGTTTACAAACTAAACTATTCTCTTCTAATTGCAAACTAAATCAAACTGTAATATTATGTTTTGTTTACAGTTTAAACTGTATTTTGCAAACCCTTGTCAAAAGTTGAACTCCCATCTCCCAAGTAAGAAGCAAATCTTATGCATCTGATTGATATCGTAGCAATTTCATTTAAAATAATCAAACATTTTGTTTCACATCTAAAACCTCCTCCAAGGTAATGTAATATCTTCATCCTCTGGCTAATAATTCTTGACATAATTAGCTTTTTGAAGGATATCAAAGTGATTTGTTAATCACCCCCTATTGCTTTATTGAAAATTTGAGTTTTCCAGATGAAGTAATGATATTTTCCTGGTTGTTCCTTACATTTTTCAACTACTAAGCCGGGGTTAATGGTTTTGATAACATCATGAATGCTGACATTTTCCTGCTTGTTCTCATTTTAAGGATGATGAGCTGGATATTTCTCCCGTTGAACTTGATGATGCTTTGGTGATTGAGGACGATATGTCCGACGAAGATGAAGATGACCATGATGATGTTTGTTACTAAATTTCTCTTCTTTTTCTTTTCTTTCTATTATTATTATTATTATTATTGTTATTATTTTTTGCTTAATTTGTTCGAAGTGGATTAACTCGATCGTTAGAGTTTAAAATCTTCTTGAACACTGTTAGGCAAATGAAATAATTTTGGTCGTGAAACTTTAGATTAGAAGCTGCAGTAACTGTAAGCCTTTGATTTTCTGATTCTTAAAGATGCATTAGTGTCAAATAATGAAATTTACTCTTTCTTTTAGTGCAAGGAATGTAGTTAGAAGTACATAAATTAAAGAAATGTTGGCCACAGGGAGCAAGCCCATAGGACACTTTAAGTGGGTTGATTGCGTGGGAAAAGAAAGGAAAGCCTGATTAAATTTATTCTGTTAGAAAACAAACATGAACTTAATGTGCTTGTGGATCAGGGTTCAAGTAAAAAACCGGACTTGGTCTGGGTTTTGGTTTGCGGATCTCAGAATATAGGTTATATCTGTTCTATTACAGCAAGGGGCTGTGAGATGAAGGATCATTAAGTAAGGACTGTGGTTGAGAGTGCGCATACTTTTGTCCTACTTTTAGTTCTTAAGAAAGGCATGGAATTCACAACGAGTTATACTTTCTTGGGCACAATCAAACCCTTCCCTTCTTTATAAGTAACTGAAATTTTAGAAAGATAAAGTAAACTGATTTAGCTGGTGATGGTGGGAAAGTGATAAGCTAGGTGAAGCCAGTGGGGTTCTCTTTGAGGGGATTTTTGTTGAGGGGAGGGGGTAGAATTAGGAAGGTATGGGGAGGACGTAAATTGGACATTTCCTCATGTTCCCAATGTGTAATCCCACCCCTTGTTATGGAGTTGTTAGTCACTTAACTTGTACCTATAGCAACCCAAGACCCTTACATAGAGCATTGAAACAAGGGATTGGTCATTCCTGTTAAAAAAATAAACCAAACTTCGGAGAGTAATTTGGTCAGCCCTCCTAGGGCAGGCTTTGGGATTCACCTTAACTTGACATTCTTAGGAGTGCATAATTAATAGGTTGAAGATGAATAATGCAAACACTAGATAATGACATCTACCCGGAGAAATATGATTTTAACCCCAAAAAGAAAATACCCAGGAAAAATATGCGGGAGTATCATTTATAGGAAGAGAAAGAATAGTTTTTAAGTGGGGAAGTGTGTAGGGGCAGTTTCATTGTCCACTGAATTCTGAAGCTGGAAATATCGGATATCTTGGTTATAAAAAAAGTAGGTATCTAGTTACAGACTGCTTTTCTTCTTGGTGGTTGAGAGGAGGGAGGAAGGGTTTGTATTTCCCGTATGTCATACCTTTATCCTTTTCTCGATGCATCACTCTGACAATCTCTTTGAATGTTAGATACAGATGGTTGGGCACATATGGTATTAGCGACATTCTTACTTTGTCTGCCCATATTTCCAGATGCTGAGGGATGTTTCTCTTCCTGTCTACTTGCAAGATGATGTGCATGATGTTAAATTGGTAGATTCCTCGGTGGATAGTCCTCTTGCACAGACGCCAAGTGATAGCCATACAAATGCTGGTGGTGGTTCTAGGAGCAGAACCTCCGCTGGGGGATCTGATTCCATTGAGTTCAGGAGTAGGAATTCCTACAGTTCACAGGGTGCAATGTCATTTGCTGCTGCTGCCATGGAGGGACTTTCATCTGCTCATGGTCGAGGTGTGAGGGACGCTAGAGATCAGCACGGGCGCCCTCTATTTGGCTCTGGTGATCCACCAAAACTAATATTTTCTGTTGGTGGAAAGCTGCTTAATAGGCACTTGACTGTCTACCAGGCTATCCAGCGGCAGCTTGTTCTAGACGAGGATAATGATGAGAGAGATGATGGCAATGATTTTGCATCCAGTGACGGAAGTAGGGTTTGGAGTGATATTTACACTATCACATACCAAAGGGCAGACAGCCAAGTTGAGAGGTTGATGAATGGGGCTGGGAGCTCAATTTCTTCCAAGTCCACGAAAGCCAGTTCTTTGGAAAGTTCCAGCGTTGATCCCTCCTTGCTTCAAGCATCATTGTTAGATAGTATATTGCAGGGAGAACTTCCTTGTGATCTGGAGAAAAGTAACCCTACTTACAGTATTTTATACCTATTACGTGTATTGGAGGTGCTGAATCAGCTTGCCCCCCGTTTGCGTGTCCTTTCACTGATTGATGATTATGCTGAAGGAAAAATTTCTAGTTTAGATGAGGTCAATACTACGGTTGTCAAAATTCCTTATGAGGAATTTGTCAATAGTAAGCTCACTCCGAAATTGGCACGACAGATCCAGGATGCTCTTGCACTTTGTAGTGGGTCTCTTCCATCTTGGTGTTACCAGTTGACAAAGGCTTGTCCATTTCTTTTTCCGTTTGAGACTCGGCGCCAGTTCTTCTATTCAACTGCTTTTGGGTTGTCACGTGCTTTAAACAGGCTACAGCAACAGCAAGGTGCTGAAGGTAATGGATCTACTCATGAGAGAGCAGTTAGAGTTGGTAGATTGCAGCGCCAGAAAGTTCGTGTTTCAAGGAACCGCATTCTGGATTCTGCTGCTAAAGTAATGGAGATGTACTCTAGCCAAAAAGCTGTTCTTGAAGTTGAATATTTTGGTGAGGTTGGTACTGGCTTGGGTCCTACACTGGAGTTTTATACCCTTTTAAGTCATGATCTTCAAGAAGTCGGACTTGGAATGTGGAGGTCTGGTTCATCATCAACGTCAAATGGACATTCGATGGAAGTTTGTGTAGATAATAAATTAAGTGGCGGTGATAAAGATCTTGTCCGAGCACCTCTTGGATTATTCCCACGTCCCTGGCCACCACATGCTGATACTGTTAATGGAGGTCAATTCTGTAAGGTAATTGAACATTTTCGCTTGCTTGGACGTGTTATGGCCAAAGCTCTTCAAGATGGACGGCTTATGGACCTTCCACTGTCAACTGCCTTCTATAAGCTTGTTCTTGGCCAAGTAAGCTCTCCTTGCTGTTCTTTTTCATATTGCACACTTGTCCTCTGCGATCAGTTGTTGCACGCACCTTTGTATTTTATCTGTTCCGCTAATGTTTCTAACTTAAACACTGCAGGAGCTTGATTTGTACGATATTCTTTCTTTTGACGCTGAATTAGGGAAGACTTTGCAAGAGTTGCAAGCTCTTGTTAGTCGGAAGCAATATATAGAATCTATAGAAGATCAGCCTCAAGACAAATTTTATGACATGCAATTCCATGGGACACCAATTGAGGATCTATGTTTAGATTTCACACTTCCCGGCTATCCTGAATATGTTTTTAAAGCATGTGATGAGAATGTAAGCCGTGATATCTTGGATGTCATCCCTTTTAATTCTTTTGTTTCTTCTCATTTTAAGAAGGGGAGCCTTGGCGTAACTGGTAAAGTTGCTGCCATGTGACCAGGAGTTCACAGGTTCGAGCCGTGGAACAACCTCTTGCAGAAATTTTACCCTGCGTACAATAGACAAGGGTCTGGTCCTTCCCCGGCCCCCGGACCCCGCACATAGTGGGAGCTTAATGCACCGGGCTGCCCTTTCTTCTCTTTTTACTTTTGGTATTTGACAGAAGTCCCTCAATTGCATGCCTTATTTCTGTTGATAATCCTTTTTATACCTTGGATGAAATTTGCAGGTGGATCTCAGTAACTTGGAGGAATACGTATCTTTGGTAGTTGATGCTACTGTCAGGTCTGGAGTCAGGAAGCAAATGGAAGCTTTTAGATCTGGCTTCAATCAGGTTTGCTGCTGTCGTAAGCTTTTATAGCTTGAGGATTTTTTCTGGAGAACTTAAATGACTAAAATGATCTTGTGTGGTTAAAACAGCACATAGTTGGACAATCTGATAGTTCCTTGTCGCAGATCGTGATTTCTTTAACATATTAGCAACTTAGATATACCTGTAGATGATTTTATATCTAATGATAAATAATTTTCAGGCTTCACAATTTTCAGGTTTTTGACATTTCAACTCTACAAATATTCTCTGCTACAGAGTTGGACTACTTGTTGTGTGGCCGTAGGGAGTTGTGGAAGGTAACATTTCTTCTCATGAATCCTCTGGTTATGATAAGGCTTGCATTTACTTGATTTGATTGAATATGATGTATTCTTTTTTGTGTGCAGCCCGAAACGTTAGTAGATCACATTAAATTCGACCATGGGTACACAGCCAAGAGTCCTCCCATTATTCATGTAAGTTTTGTTCTTCTGCTCTTGGTGAAGAAACTGCCTGAAGCAATGATGATTAGGATTTTGTTCTTCATCATTCACTTATATTTATTTCAAGTTTATTAGTTGTAATATATTATTCTCCTCAGCTACTTGAGATTATGGGAGAGTTCACACTGGAGCAGCAACGAGCATTCTGTCAGTTTGTCACTGGTGCTCCCCGGCTCCCTCCAGGTGGTCTTACTGGTCTGAATCCTAAGTTGACAATTGTGAGGAAGGTATGGTTTAGCTAAAAGTTAAGTGGGCCTATTTTCCATGTCTCTTTATTTCTGTGACTGACCATCATATATTTGGGACAGCATTCATCCACTGCTGGCAATGCAGCGCACAACACTAATGCACCATCAGAATATGCAGATGAAGACCTACCTAGTGTGATGACATGTGCTAATTACTTGAAACTTCCTCCCTATTCTAGTAAGGTAGAGTTTCTATCATTTCTACAGCCATGTGCTGTCAATGTTCTCCCTGCGTCTGCATCTGCCTCTTAGCAGTTTGATATTTCGTGTTCCCAGTCAATTCTGTCTTTTATCCCAAGATTTCTTATGTATTATTTCACTGCACAGAAAATCATGTACAAGAAGTTACTCTATGCCATTAATGAAGGTCAAGGATCTTTTGATTTGTCATAAGCCAATAGTGACAAATGGACTTGTGTATAAAACTGGAGAGAATTGGTGCTTCTGGTCCTTGGTAATGCCGCTGTTGACCATCATCTTCAAACTAACAATAGCAAGGTCTGTAAGCATCTAGAAGCCGAATGGTAGACGTCGATAGTGTTACATTCTTGACTCATTTCTTTTCTACCTTTATGTTTCAATGATAGTTTCGTCAGTGCTCAGTTTTCAGTTCAGTTACTTATTAAATTGTATATTTAGTAATTTCTTTGTTGTCTAAGGCATGTAGTTGTGCTTGCTTACTTACGTTTGCTCCTTATTGAAATATTTTAACTATTACTGCCTGTGTTTTGGCTGTTTAATTTCACAGCTGACAATGAAGCCTTGTTCAAGATTTCTGAGGGGTTATTTCTGCTGCTGTGAAGCTTGTTCAAGATTTCTGCAGAAGTTCTTTCTGCTGTAAATTTCCGTAAATACGTAGTAAGATTCTTCATTTTTGACTTACTGAGCTCGTAAAGTACATAAGAGTGTGGTCACAATGTTGCCTTCTTCCTTTTACTTCTCACAGATTTAAAATTACAACTTTCCTTCGACATTTCAGCTGTTTGGAATACATTGTAATAAATTCCATTGAAGCTCACACCAACACACGGTCCTTGTCAATTGTTGTTGTAATAATTGGCTATTAGCGATTGAACATTTTGCTTCTCTAAATATGGTTGTTTTGAAGTATGCTGAGAAGGTATCTCTAATTGTCCAAAGTCAGTTGAATCTATATCTTTTGAGTATGTTGAGAAGTTATCTATAATTGTCAAAAGTCAGTTAGAGTCTATATCTTTTGTAAATGAGTTTTGATAATATTAGGAACTATTTGATGTCCGCCGCATCATTTTCGTTTATTTCGTGTCTTTGTATCTTGAAATTTTTAGAAATGTGATCGGACGGCGTTTTTCAAATTCACGAAAGTTGATATTGTATGTGGATTTTAGATAGGAGACGAGTAAATTTCTTAGATTCTGATTTTAAAATGCCGTTGCATTTGTTTTATGACTTCTTAGAGCCGAATTTGTTTTATATCTTCCAAGAGTTTGTAAGTCATTTAGTTCTTTCGCAGACGAATATTCCTACTTTACTAAAAATGGTTGGTCTCAAGCTTGGATAAATGAAGAGGATTGTGTTAGAGGGACAAGCAAACAAACAACAACCTAGTATAATCTCACAAGTGGGGTTTGGCAGGGTAGTGTGTACACAGATTTTACCCCTGTCTTGGGGGTAGAGATGCTATTTCTGATAGACGCTCGGCAAATGCGTCAATAGAATAGTGACCAAAAAGATAGCACTAGCGAGCTAAGAATCAGAAAGTATTCTTGGAAAAGCAATATCAATAATCAATGTAGTGACAATGTCCTAGAAACTAGTACGAGCACAACATGTACCACTAGCATACTAAAGCACAACACTGACCGAGTAGACTTACACACAAAAAAAAAGCTCAAATACCTACTATCCTTCAACCATAATGCTCTTCCAATCAAGGGCCATGTCCTCGGTGAGCTGGAGTCGTGTCATGTCCGGCCCGAGCACCTTTCCCCAATACTTCTTACGCCACCCTCTACCTCTTCTCATACCCGTCAGAGCCAACCGCTCACACTTCCTAACCGAGGCATCTAGGCTTCTCCACTGCATGTGCCTGAACCATCTAAAGCCTCACTTCCTGCATTTTGTCTTCCGTGGGAGCCACGCCCATCCTTCCCCGAATATCATCATTCCTAATCTTATCAAGCCTCGTGTGCCCGCACATCCATCTCAACATCCTCATTTCTGCTACTTGCATCTTCTGGATATGGGCAATCTTGATTGGCCAACATTCTAGCCTATACAACATGGTTGGTCTAACCACCGATCTATAGAGCCTGTCTTCCACTCGCACTTTCTAATCGAGGCATACCCGTCAGAGCCAACCACTCGCACTTCCTAACCGATGCATCTAGGCTTCTCCTCTGCACGTGCCTGAACCATCTAAAGCCCCACTTCCTGCATTTTGTCTTCCATGGGAGCCACACCCATCCTTGCCCGAATAACATCATTCCTAATCTTATCCAGCCTCGTGAGCCCGCGCATCCATCTCAACATCCTCATTTCTGGTACTTGCATCTTCTGGATATGGGAAATTTTGACTGGCCAACATTCTGGCCCATACAACATGGCTGGTCTAACCACCGGTCTGTAGAACCTGCCTTTAAGTTCCGGGGGCACCTTCTTGTCACATAAAACGTCAGATGCTAACCTCCATTTTGTTACACCCCATGTTTTCGTACGTGAGAGTACATCGTAAGTCAATTGATGTAAGCTCAGAAATAAGATTCTATTTGATGGAATATCAAGTAAGTTAATCATGTTACGTTGGAGGTTACAAATATTTAAGATCATGAATAACGAGTACCAAGAGGGTTGGAAAGCTTAGAAGCTAAACCAATTGAAGAAAATAAGTTTCGTCGAAAGTCGACGAGTTGGGAATGTTATAACATGTACTTTAGGGTGAGACTATGGTTCATTACATGATAAGGAGGTTATGCTATGAGTTAATTTTTATTGTATGATAGTTGTGTTCTACGTTTTGAAGTCAAGCAAGTTGTGGTTCACAAGTTACATTCATAATGTGTTGAAAATTAGGTCAAATGTAACTGCTATGTTCTCCCAATATACTTGTAATTAGGGGATGATCTACCTACCAAATTGAAGATCTATGAGTTTAGATTCCAACTCATTAAACCGTTCGTCTATACGAGGTCGGAGTAGAGAGATATTCATGTTTTAGCGAGACTGCGCCAAGTAGCTCTCT
>MDKH01114556.1:0-11364 GCA_005239495.1 Nicotiana undulata
ATATTCTCTGTCCATTTCATTCAGACTGAGACCCTGTATATATTGTAGTCATTGTATATTCAGAAGTTGCCCGTGGCACTCATGACACTAGTTCCTGGCACACATGTGGTGTATATTTTGGGTTGTTGGTTGTACATATGTTATGCGACATGCCTATTGGTTAATTTTCCGCACTTGTAGTTTTATTTCACATCACCGCCATTATCATGTTTATATATGTTTAAAATTGGTTAAAAGATGAAATTTGCGTAACGGGGAATGGTAACACTTAGTGTTTCAATATTGGCTGGCCTAACCTCGCCGTTGGGCGCCATCGCGACCTGAATCGAGATTTGGGTCGTAACAACATGGTATTAGAGCCCTAGGTTCACGTAAGTCTCACGAGTCACGGGAAGGCCCAGTAGAGTCTTGTGGATTGGTACGGAGACGTCTGTACTTATCTTCAGGAGGCTATGGGGTGTTAGGAAACTTCTTTTTATTCATATCCTATCGTGCAATCTATGATGTACTCAAACTTATTCTTCTATTCTCTCACAGATGGTGAGGACGCGTGCATCCAATGTTCCTGGTCTGTGAGAGGCCGCCGCCCCGGCCGCCCAAGGTCGGGGTAGAGGCAGGGGCAGAGCACCTGCTCGAGGCAGGGGATGAGGGCATCCCAAAGCTACGCCAGTGGCACCACCAGAGGACCCCATTATGGAGGAGAAGGATGAGGTGCCTCCAGTAGCACCTGCTCCAGTGGATTTCATGACGGGGCCAGGCTTCCAGGAGGTCATGGGCCGTATGCTGTGATTCATGGACATTATGTCTTAGGCTGGTTTATCTCCAGCCGACCCTGCTACTTCTCAGGCGGGAGGGGGAGTCCAAACTCCTACCGCTAAGGCCATAGGTCAGGTAGTAGCAGCACGTCATACCCCGGGCACACCGCCCGTGTGAGGGGTTGAGCCCGTAGTAGTAGCCCCAGAGCCCAGGCCAGTCGCAGATGGTGACCAACATAAGATGTTGGATTGATGGACCCGAATCCGCCCTCCAGTCTTTGGGGGCGAGCGGGGGGAGGATGCTCACGATTTTATTGATAGGTGCAGGGACATACTGCACAACATGAGGATTTTGGAGTCCCATGGAGTGGATTTCACCACATTTCAGTTAGAGGGCAAAGCTCACAGGTGGTGGCAGTCATATATTCTCAGCAGGCCAGCAGATTCTCCTCCTGTCACTTAGGATCAGTTTGCTCAGCTATTTCTAGACAGATACATTCCACCTTCGGAGAGGGAGGAGCTACGGGGTTAGTTTGAGCGACTGGAGAAGGGGAAGATTTCAGTGACTGATTATGAGGCTAGATTCTCCGAGTTGTCTCGCCATGCCCTTATGATATTGACTACTGATGCCGAGAGGGTGCGGCGGTTTGTGGCAAGCTTGCATCTAGGTATTAGGGCCTCTATGGCCAGAGAGGTAGAGATGGGTACCCCATACCAGCTTGTAGTCGAGATAGCTCGACGGATTAAGGGTTACCGTATGAGCAGCAGGGAGCAGGGTCAGCCAGGTCAAAAGGACAAGAGGGCCAGGATCACATGTGACTTCAGGGGTGCTCCATCTAGGGGTAGAGGTCAGTTCGGAGGCGGCCAGTTAAGTAGGCATTCATATTCAGCACCTCCACTACCTCCTAGGGGTATTTCAGCGAGGCCTCAGTTCGGCGCTATGCCAGAGCGTTCCTATCGTCCCCCATCCACCCAGAGTGCACCCAGCAGTTATTCCAGTCATCAAAGATCCTCTAGTTCCTATTTCAGTGCCTTACCAGAGGGTTCACACCGCCCTCCGGCTATTCAGGGTTCTTCCTCTTTCGGGCAGCGGGCTGTAGCACCAGGAGGTTGTTTCGAGTGTGGGGAGCCGGGTCATACGTGGAGGTATTGTCCCAGGTATCGGGGCAAGGCAGTGCATCAGAGTTATCAGCCTAGGAGTTCAGCACCAGCAGCCTGGCCGCCTCGAGGTGGAGGACAGGTCGGCAGGGGTTGTCCTAGAGGGGGAGGCCAGTCATGAGGAGGTCAGTTAGTTTCTGTTCACTCTGGGGGAGTTCAGCCTTCAGGAGTCTCAGCCAGATTTTATGCCATTCCGGCCAGATCAGATGCAATGGCCTCAGACGCCGTGATCACAAGTATTATCTCAGTATGTGGTAGGGAGGCTTCGGTACTATTTGATCCAGGATCCACGTATTCATATGTTTCCGTACTATTTTCTCATTTTCTGGATACCCCTCGTGAGTCCTTGTGTTATCCTATATATGTGTCCACTCATGTGGGTGATTCTGTGGTGTTAGACCGAGTCTACCGGTCTTGTGTGGTCACTTTCTGCGGTTTCGATACCAGAGAAGATCTTTTATTGCTGGATATGATTGATTTTAAGGTTATCCTAGGCATGGATTGGCTATCTCCTTATCATGCTGTGTTAGATTGCCATGCCAAGACAGTCACTTTAGGGCCTGAGTCTCCTACACTAGAATGGAGAGGTTCTTCCGTTAGTGCCTCCAGCCGGGTTATTTCCTTCATAAAGGCTCGGCATATGGTCGAGAAGGGTTGTTTGGCTTACCTTGCTTATGTGCGGGACACCACCGCCGAGTCTCCTACCATTGATTCAGTACCTGTTGTTCGAGAGTTTCCGGATGTGTTTCCTTCGGATCTTCCAGGCATGCCTCCAGATCGAGATATTGACTTCTGTATTGATTTGGCTCCAGATACTCAGCCTATTTCCATTCCTCTCTATCGTATGGCTCCTAAGGAGCTGAAGGAGTTGAAGGAGCAGCTTGAGGAGTTGTTGGCCAAGGGGTTCATCAGGCCGAGTGTGTCGCCGTGGGGTGCTCCAGTCTTATTTGTGAAGAAGAAGGATGGGTCTATGCGGATGTGCATTGACTATCACCAGCTAATAAAGTGACCATCAAGAATAAGTATCCTCTGCCGCGCATCGATGATTTGTTTGATCAGTTACAGGGTGCTCGAGTGTTTTCCAAGGTTGACTTGAGATCGGGTTATCATCAGCTGAGGATTCGGGCTTCAGATGTTCCGAAAACTGCATTTCGTACCAGGTATGGCCATTATGAGTTCCTGTGATGTCCTTTGGTTTAACTAATGCCCCAGCAGCATTCATGGACTTGATGAATAGGGTATTCAGACCGTATATTGATTCCTTCATCATTGTCTTCATTGATGACATCTTGATTTATTCGCGGATCCTGGGTGAGCATGAGCAACACTTGAGAGTTGTTCTCCAGACCTTGCGGGAACAGAAGTTGTATGCTAAAATCTCCAAGTGCGAGTTCTGGTTAGATTCCGTGGCATTTTTGGGGCATGTGGTATCCGGAGAAGGTATCAAGGTTGATCCTTAGAAGATTGAGGCGGTTCAGAGTTGGCCGCGTCCTACTTCAGCTACAGAGATCAGGAGTTTCTTGGGCCTAGCAGGCTATTATCGTCGATTCGTGGAGGGGTTCTCCTCTATTGCAGCCCCACTGACCAGGTTGACTCAGAAGAATGCCCCATTTCGGTGGTTCGACGAGTGTGAGGTGAGCTGTCACGACCCAAATCCAAATTCAGGTTGCGATGGCGCCCAACAACGGGATTAGGCAAGCCGATATAACTTTCACTAAGTGATACCCTTCCCATTCGATCAAACAAGTCCATGGTTACCCATTTATAATAACTAATATGATACTAGCCTTGAGTGAAGGTAAAGTCATAGTAGATACAAAGCCGAAATAAAACATACGCATAGATATACATCCCAAGACCCCAAAAATATATACCGTGTGTGTGCCAGGAACTAGTGTCACGAGTGTCATGGGCAACTACTGAATATACAATGACTACAACATATATATATATACAGGGTCTCAGTCTGAATGAAATAGCCCGAGAGCATAACAAAAGAAACTCCATGGTGCTTCTAGGAAGTCGCCAGGAAAGCAGCTCACCGTGAAGTATGACCACGCTATCAATATCTGGCACCGGCCTGAAAATCAGATGGACCAGCCTCCGGACCTATACAGTCAAGTACAGAAAAGGAAAGAAAGTGCAGCATGAGTACATATATATAAATATGTACCCAGTGAGTCTCCCGTCTAATCTCAAAGAAGTAGTGACGAGAGGTCGACTCGATGCTCACTAAGGTCCAACAGTCGTAATGTAAGCATGATGTAAAGAAAATTGTAGGCAAGTAAAACAAATAATCAAGTACATCAATACCCGGCATCAAATGACAATCTCAAATCAAACAAGTTTGATATCCGCTGTGGCGTACGGCCCGATCCCACCCTGGTAGGCTCAATCTCGTCATGGCGTATGGCCCGATCCCACCTTGGTAGTCTCAATCTCGTCGTGGCATACGGCCCGATCCCACCCTGGTAGTCTCAATCTCGCCGTGGCGTACGACCTGATCCAACCCTGGTAGTCTCAATATCGCCGTGGCGTACGGCCCAATCCCACCCTGGTAGTCTCAATATCGCCGTAGCGTACAGCCCGATCCCACCCTGGTAGTCTCAATATTGCCGTGGCGTACGGCCCGATCCCATAATAAAATCAATCAGCACTCTGACGTGGCGTACGGACCGATCCCATAATAAAATCAATCATCACTCTACCGTGCGCCGATCCCATAATATAATCAATCATCACTTTGCCGTGGAGTACGGCCCGATCCCATAATATAATCAATCATCACTCTGCCGTGGCTCTCTTATCACTTTTTAAATCAAGCCAAGTACCACACGTTCAAAGACAACAATACCAATCACACAAGTATACAAGTAATATTTATGCTACAACAGAGGAGAACAATGAGTATACTGTGTCCTAACTACCCGGACGAAGCTGTAATAGCCACTACGTACGGACTCTCGTCACTCGGTGGGTACGTAGCCCCCAAACAAGATCACATAGCAAACAAGGTTACCTAGAGGGACAATTTTCCCCTTACGAGGTTAGACAGGAGACTCACCTCGATAAAAGCACTCCTCAGACCAAGGACCGGATCAATAGATGCGCCCGAAACTCTGAAACTACTCTTGACGGTTCACAACTAGCCAAACATAACATAATTGAATCAATTTAAGGTTCAAGAAGGAGAATTAGCAAGAATTCCTAAAGTTTAACATTCTTGGCCATTTTTGAAATTTTGAGCCCGGGCCCACGCTTTCGGATTTTGAAAATTCTTGAAGGATTAAATTACCCGTAGTCTAATCGTAATTACATAATTTATTTAGGAATTCAATGGCTAAGAAGGGGTAATTCACTAATTTTCCAAAATCCCATTTACAACCCAAAACCTAGATTTTTCCAAGAATTAGTAGTTGATTTGTTTGTTAATTCATGTATGAAACTAGATAAATGAAAAGAATTTCCTTACCTCCGCTGAATTTGGGTCAAGAGCAGGTTCTTAAAGCTCCTAGAACTCTTTAATGGAGGTGAAAGGGTTGAAAAATGAAGAAGACCCGTGTTTGGAACTTAAATATAGGCTACCTACAGGGACACTCACACCAGCGACTTTGGGGCGAGAGGTGCGGTCCCGCACCTGCGAAGAATTGGCCGCACCTGGTGGAGTCGCACCTGCGAGGGGGAGTCCGCACCAGCAAACTCGCACCTACGGAGGATTTCCACACAAGCGGACTCGCACCAGCGGGCACAAGTCCGCACCTGCGGAGGTAGAGGGGTCTATGGGCTTTCCGCACCTGCGAGGCTGGGACCGCAGGTGCGGTCACACTAGAAGCAGCCACACCAACAGTGGATTTTGCTGGTTTTTGGCCCCATGCGGGGTCCGGGAAGCCCTTGAACCCACCCGAGCCTCCGACAAAATATACCAACAAGTCCCAAATCATATGATGGACTCGCTCGGTCTCACGGAACACGAAAAACATCACTAGAACTTGAAACCACCCTTCGAACCCCTTGAATTCAAACTTAAGACTGTAATAACTCTAGATTTTATTTCATTGCACCGAACGGGTCTATACTACTCGAAATGACCCCAAATTCTGCAGATAAGTCATAACTGACTGTACGGAACTATTGCCGATCCTGGAATTCCATTCGGACCCCGATAGCATGAAGTCCCGTTCTAGGCCAAATTCTAACTAAAGGAAATCCTGATTTCCGTTTCGGGCGCTGAAATGTTCCCGGGTCATTAGAAACCTGAGCCGAACATACGCCTAAGTCTAAAATCATCATACGGAGCTACTGGAGCTGTCTGAACTCGATTCCGAGGTCGTTTGCTCAAAATGTGGACCAAAGTCAAACTTGGCCATATAGGCCAGCCTTAACGAACCAAGTGTTCCTAAACCATCCAAATCATTCCCAAATCCCGGACCACCCGCTCCCGCGAGTCATAAAGCACGAATAGCCGCTATGGAAGGTTTCATTTAGGGAAACGGGACCCTGATACGCAAAACGACCAGCGGGGTTGTTACATTCTCCCCCTCTAAAACAAACATTCGTCCTCGAACGGGACTATAATCGTACCTGGGGTGCTGAATAGCTGTGGATATCTGCTCCGCATGTCCCGCTCGGACTCTCAAGTCGCCTCAACTGGTTGGCCTCTCCACTGAACCTTAACCGTGGAAACTGTCTTATACCTCAACTGGCGGTCCTGCCTATCAATAATGGCCACTGGCTCTTCCTCGTAGCTCAACTTCTCATCCAACTAAATAGTGTTGTAATCAACCACGTGCGAGAAGTCGGCGTGATACCTCCGAAGCATAGATACATGAAATACTGGGTGAACTCCTGATAAGGCTGGAGGCAAAGCAAGCTCACAAGCAAGCTCTCCAACCCGCTTCAGCACCTCGAAAGGACCTATAAACCTAGGGCTCAGCTTGCCTTTCTTCTCGAATCTCATAATGCCCTTCATCGGCGAAACCTTCAACATAACCTTATCTCCCTCCATGAATGATACATCACGTGCCCGCTGATCTACGTAGCTCTTCTGCCTCTGTGCCGTACGGAGCCTCTCCTGAATAATCTTCACCTTTTCCAAGGCATCTCTGACCAGATCTGTACCATATAACTTGGCCTCACCAGGCTCAAACCACCCAATCGGAGAACGACATCGCCGACCATATAAAGCCTCAAATGGGGCCATCTCGATGCTGGACTGATAACTATTATTGTATGCCAACTCCGCCAAAGGTAGGAACTGGTCCCACTGTCCCCCCAAAATCAATCACGCAAGCCCTGAGCATATCCTCTAGAATCTGAGTTGTACGCTCTGACTGGCCATCAGTCTGAGGGTGAAAAGCTGAACTGAGGTCTATCTAAGTACCCATGCAAAGATCTCCAGAAGTGCGAAGTGAACTGAGGACCCTGATCAGAAATGATAGACACCGGCACACCATGCAACCGGACTATCTCACGAAGATAAATCTGAGCATACCTCTCTGTAGTGTAAGTAGTAGCCACAGAAATGAAATGCGCCGATTTGGTCAGTCTGTCCACAATGACCCAAACCGCGTCAACCTTCCGCAAGGTCCGAGGCAACCCAACCACGAAGTCCATGGTGATACACTCCCATTTCCACTGAGGAATGGGCATCTGCTGAAACAAGCCTCCTGGCCACTGATGCTCGTACTTAACCTGCTGACAATTAAGACACCGAGCCACATGATCAACAATGTCCTTCTTTATCCGCATCCACCAGTAGTGCTGCCTCAAATCACGATACATCTTCGTTGCTCCTGGGTGAATAGAGTACCGAGAACTATGCGCCTCTGCTAGAATCCTTTCCCTCATACCATCAATATCAGGAACACACAATCGACCCTGGAGTCGCAGAACACCATCCTCGCCTAAGGTAACCTCCTTGGCCCTGCCCTGGACCACCGTATCCCGGAGCTATGCTAGACGTGGATCATCAAACTGTCGATCCTTGGTCTCCCCTAATAATGAAGGTTGCTCAACCACATGAGCCAAAACTCGACGAGGCTCGGAAAGGTCCAATCTCACTAATCGATTGGCCAAGGACTGAATGTCCAAGGCTAAAGGCCTCTCCTCAACTGAAATGTAGGCCAAACTACCCATGCTAGCTGCTCGCCTGCTCAATGCATCCGCCACTACATTTGCCTTGCTCGGATGACACAGAATAGTGAGATCGTAGTCCTTTAATAACTCAAGCCACCTTCGCTGCCTCAAATAAAGGTCCCTCTGCTTAATTAGGTACTGCAGGCTGCGGTGATCAGTATAGACCTCACAAGATACACCGTACAAATAATTCCGCCATATCTTCAAAGCATGAACAATCGCCGCCAACTCCAAATCGTGCACGGGGTAATTCATTTCATGAATCTTCAGCTGTCGCGAAGCATAAGCAATAATCCTGCCATCTTGCATCAACACACATCCCAACCCGACGCGGAGGCGTCACAATACACTGTATACAATCCAGACTCCGAAGGCAATGATAACACTGGTGCTGAAGTCAATGCTGATTTGAGCTTCTGAAAGATCTCCTCACAATCGTCGGACCACTAAAATGGAGCATTCTTATGAGTCAATCTAGTTAGTGGAGCAGCAATAGAAGAGAATCCCTCCACGAATCGACGGTAATAACCTGCTAAACCCAGAAAACTCCTGATCTTTGAAGCTGAAGTAGGACGTGGCCAACTCTGAACTGCCTCAATCTTCTACGGATCAACCTTGATATCCTCAACTGAAACCACATGCCCCAGAAATGCCACGGACTCCAGCCAAAACTCGCACTTGGAGAACTTAGCATATAGCTTCTGCTCTCGCAAGGTCTGAAGTACAACTCTCAAATGCTGCTCGTGCTCTCCCAGGCTCCGCGAGTAGATCAATATATCATCAATGAAAACAATAACGAAGAAGTCGATATACGGCCTGAATACCCTATTCATCAATTCCATAAATGCTGCTGGGGCGTTAGTCAAGCCAAAGGACATCACTAAGAACTCATAGTGGCTATATCTGGTGCGAAATGCAGTCTTCGGGACATCAGAAGCCCGAATCTTCAACTAGTGGTAACCTGACCTCAGATCAATTTTAGAGAACACACGAGCACCCTATAACTGATCAAACAAATCATCAATGCACGGCAGAGGATACTTGTTCTTGATGGTCACTTTATTCAACTGGCGGTAATCAATACACATCGCATAGACCCATCCTTCTTCTTCACAAATAGGACTAGAGCACCCCACGACGACACACTCGGCCTAATAAACCCCTAGGTCAACAACTCCTCAAGCTGCTCCTTCAGTTCCTTTAACTCTTTAGGAGCCGTACGATAGGGAGGAATAGAAATAGGCTGAATATCTTGTGCCAAATCAATGCAGAAATCTATATCTCGATCAGGAGGCATGCCTGGAAGATCTGCAGGAAACACCTCCGGAAACTACCGTACGACAGGCACTGAATCAAGGGTAGGAGACTCAGTGGTGGTGTCCCGTACATAAGCAAGGTAAGACAGACACCCTTTCTCGACCATATGCTGAGCTTTCATGAAGGAAATGACCCGACTGAAGGCACTAACTGAAGAACCCCTCCACTCTAACCTCGGCGACTCAGGCACGGCTAATATCACTGTCTTGGCATGGCAATCCAGGACAGCATGATGAGGGGATAACCAATACATGCCCAAGATGACCTCGAAATCAACCATATCTAACAACAACAGGTCAGCTCTGGTCTCCAACTCACAGAAGGTAATTATACAAGACCGGTAGACCCGGTCTACCATTACAGAGTCGCCCACAAGAGTGGATACATACAAGGGAGAACCCAAAGACTCACAAATAACATCCAGCGAATGGGAAAATAAGGTTGAAACATATGAATAAGTGGACGCTGGATCAAATAGTACTGAAGCCTCTCTACCACAGACCGAAATAATACCTGTAATCACAGCGTCTGATGCCACTGCGTCTTCCCTGGCTGAAATAGCATAAAATCTCGCTGGAGCACCCGATGTCTGATCTCCCGCAGGACGAGCTGGAATTGAACGACCCCTTCCTGACTGGCCTCCCCCTCTAGGACAGCCCCTGCCAATCTGACCTCCACCCCTAAGTTGTCGTGCTACTGGTGCTGTAATCATAAGCTGCTGGCTCTGCTGCACGGCCTTGCCCCGATTCCTGGGACAAAACCTCCATGCGTGACCCAGATCCCCACACTCGAAGCAACCCCCTAGCACTACTGCTTGCTGCCCTAAAGAGGAGGAACCCTGACTAGCTGAAGAGCGGTGTGAATCCCCTGGTAAAGCACTAGGATAAGAACTGGAGAATCTCTGATGGCTAGAATAACTGCTGGGTGCACTCTGGATGGGTGAAGTATGATATGAG
Source organism: Nicotiana undulata (assembly GCA_005239495.1). Classification (NCBI taxonomy): domain Eukaryota; kingdom Viridiplantae; phylum Streptophyta; class Magnoliopsida; order Solanales; family Solanaceae; genus Nicotiana; species Nicotiana undulata. Next base: position 10,322 of record MDKH01114556.1, read on the forward strand.
CGCTTTGGAATGGCGCTAAACTGGGGCCTGACTGGAACAACCCTAGGAGGTACTAGAGGTACTGAATAGGAAGGCCTGCTGAACCGGAAACCTCTGTACTGACCCCTGGCCCTAGCTGGAGCCCCTCTGAAGTCGCCTACAAACCTGGCCCTCTTGTCCTACTGACCCTGCTGACCTGGCTGACCCTGCTCCCTGCCCCTCACATGGTAACCCTCGATACGTCGAGCTATCTCGACTACAAGATGATATGGGGTACCCATCTCTACCTCTCTTGCCATGGAAGTCCTTATACTCGGATGTAAGCCTGCCACAAACCGTCGAACCCTCTCAGCATCTGTGGGCAATATCATGAGAGCATGGCGAGACAACTCTGAGAACCTGGCCTCGTAATCTGACACAGACATATGCCCCTGCTCTAACCTCTCAAACTGAACCCGAAGCTCCTCCCTCTCAGATGGTGGAATGTATCTGTCCAAAAATAACTGAATAAATTGCTCCCAAGTAACTGGTGGCGATCCTGCTGGCCTACTAAGAGCATATGACTGCCACCAGCGGCGAGCTCTGCCCTCAAGATGAAATGTCATGAAATCTACCCCGTGTGAATCTAATATCCTCATGTTGTGCAGTCTGTCCCTGCACCTCTCGATAAAATCCTGTGCATCCTCTCCTCGCTCACCCCCGAAGGTCGGAGGGCGAAGTTAGGTCCATCTACCCAGCAGCTTCTACTGGTCTATCTCTGCAACTGGCCTGGGCTCTGGTGCTGCCACCCCAAGTTGAACACCAATCACTGGTGGAATATCTGGAGTACGATGTACTGCTGCTGTTGGTCCTGTAGCCTGCGCGGTAGGGGTCTGAACTCCCCCTCCTGCCTGAGAAGTAGCAGGATCTGATGGAAGTACCCCCGCCTGTGACATACTATCCATGAACCTCAGCATACGGCCCATGACCTCCTGGAAGCCAGGCGCCATCATAAAATCAGTTGGTGGTGGAACTACTAGAGGCAGCTCATCCTGCTCCTCAACATAAGGATCCTCAATCGGTGC